>DWMY01001270.1:0-15631 GCA_018249775.1 Heliconius hecalesia formosus | reverse complement strand
GCGCTACAACTCGGATTCGATCCGAACAGAAACCTCATTGATAAAAGTTTTGGAAAATGTCCAGCTAACTTGCATTTAGGGTTACCATCTCAATTGTTCGTTTATTGTGATATAATTGAACCACAGACTGTTGGGGATGTGATGACTCCATTGTTGAGAATTATACCGTTAGATCCTTCTAAGTATATTTACGGTGCTAATAATCTTATGTGTATGTATTTTCACCACCTCACTATTTGCCAGTCATGCGGAGGGAGTTTGATACAATTGAAATAGATATAAGAACAAGCACTGGACAAAGCATACCATTCCAGTTGGGAACAGTGTGTATTGAACTTCATTTTCAAACTCGAGAAAAAGTCGCATGTCCTTATGAACATTACTATTCCCACCAAGCCGGATCAGGTATTGGTGTAATTTACAAGGGAGCCCCATATCAACGTGGACTTGGAATCGGAAGTTTCTTGGGAGGATTGTTTAGATCAGTCTTACTGTTACTTTCTAGCGGAGCTCGAGTGATTGGTAAAGAAGCTTTAAATGCAGGAGTTGGTCTCTTATCAGAGATGGTTAGTTCACGTCCTATGGAAGAATCTGTTAAGTCTCGGCTAAAAGAAGCAAGCTCAAACCTGAAAAGAAAAGCAGATGCAAAAATAGGTAGACTTAACATGCCTGGTTCAGGATATATAACAAAGAGAAAACGTCAATCTGTATTCATTTCGCATTCAACCGCTAAAGCGATTGCTTCTGCTAAAAAATCAAAACAAAATAAATTGAAAGAAATTTTTTCCTAACGACATTTTATAATGTCTTTTTTACACAGTCATTCCTGCGAATGTATTAAGTCAGAATTAGATTTATTCGCTTTGCCATCCACACAAACTAGTATAGAAAATGGATCATGGATACATTACAAACCAATATCATCACTAGCCGATGATGGACCCATAGAATTCCAAGTTCCAGGAGCAGGTGACGACTACATAGATTTATCACATACGTTGATACATATAAAAGCAAAAATATTGAATCAAGACTCCACCAAGCTAGCAGCATCAACAGTAGTGGCTCCAGTTAATAATTGGCTGCATTCACTTTTTAATCAGCTTGATGTTTATCTGAATCAAAAACTGGTGTCACCTCCAAACAATACATATGCCTATCGAGCCTACATAGAAACGTTATTGAATTATGCACCGACAGCTAAAGATTCGCTGAATCGCTACTACTTACACTTTTATTAACTCCTTTAGCTTTGGTGATAGTACGATCTTCAACACTCATTGCATACATTTTTGATCGTAATCCAACAAATTCAATAAAAAAAAATCCATTCTCGTCTTTAAAAAAATCCTAATTTCTTTTCATTTACTTTGGGAAATTGAAACTGGATTCTACAATAACAAATAAAAAAATAAATAAAACAAAGTAAAATTTTTTGTAAGATAATTCATTTAGTCTTTGTGTTTTGAGAGTGTAATTTACATAATTTCTGAATTAATAAGTAATTATTGTTTCACCAGCGCACCATTATTTGAAACATTGTATAATAAAAAATACAGTAGAAGTATTTAGTTTTTATAAAAATATATATATGAATTTAGATTTTATAAAAAAAAATATATTAAATTGAAAGTTTTTAATAAAAATATATATTGTTT
Source organism: Heliconius hecalesia formosus (assembly GCA_018249775.1). Lineage (NCBI taxonomy): Eukaryota > Metazoa > Arthropoda > Insecta > Lepidoptera > Nymphalidae > Heliconius > Heliconius hecalesia. The sequence continues at coordinate 13,973 of DWMY01001270.1, read as the reverse complement.
CACCGGCGCACCATTATTTGAAACATTGTATAATAAAAAATACAATAGAAGTATTTAGTTTTTATAAAAATATATATATGAATTTAGATTTTATAAAAAAATATATATTAAATTGAAAGTTTTTAATAAAAATATATATTGTTTCACCGGCGCACCATTATTTGAAACATTGTATAATAAAAAATACAATAGAAGTATTTAGTTTTTATAAAAATATATATATGAATTTAGATTTTATAAAAAAACATATATTAAATTGAAAGTTTTTAACAAAAATATATATAGTTTCACCGGCGCACCATTATTTGAAACATTGTATAATAAAAAATACAATAGAAGTATTTAGTTTTTATAAATATACTAGCGACCCGCTTGCGGCTTCGCCCGCTTTAACTACATACTAAATAATTCAGTATTATTCATGTAATGTACCTATGTTTGGAAAACACATTTTCACATTAGTAATCTTAAGATTACTAATGTGAAAATTATTTAAACCTTAATGCAACCCGCATTTTCGTAGTTGTAGTAATAAGGATGTTCCAATTGTTTAAAAAAACACAGTTAAGCAAATGACACAAACAACAGAAAACTTTAACGAAAGAAATATAAACAACAGCACACTTACTATTCTCTTACCCAAAAATACTTAAACGAAAGATGTAACCAAATATGTCGCGTTGAAATACATTATAATTATTGGATATCTCCAAAATACGTGAAATCGCTTCTAAATTAACTTTGCTATAGAGCCAGGCGCAGAATTGAAGCATTCTGTCGTCCATCTCCGTAGTAGCTCCGAACGACATCTGGGCATTGACACAGTATGAAATTGGAAGGATTATCAAATGCCATCTAGGCGGTCAACTCAGTCAGGAGTTAACCTCGGTTTCCTGAGGGAGGCCCATCTTAAACGACCAAGGTTCAATGCAAGGCTCATGAGTCGGATTTGGAGGAGAAAAGAAAGTCCCTCGGAAGTAGTCTTAGGTCTGACCTCGAGCGGCCGGGTATGCCACGGAGTGCTGCTCCGTAGGTGACACGTTTTCGCAGCGGAATGCGTTGGACGCGAGACGACCAATGTGTACCTCCAGGCTTTCTATTCTTATGTTGCGATGATGCGTGGTGTTCCTCACTTAGTATGGCGCCTGCGTCACTCGACGGAGGATGAGGTTCTGGACCACCTGCAGGATTTCTCGTTGAGTGATACTCGCTAGGGCGTTGTAATGTCATCAGTATATAGTGCGTACAGAGCAGGTGATAAAATGCTGCCCTGGGGAACAACGGCAGCGATCGAGTCGCTGCTAGACCTCGAACTCTCAACTCTTACGCAAAATGTCCTATCACTGAGGCAGGGAGGCAAAGACATGCGCGACGTGCTGGGGGTGCCGGCTCTGAGCACTTAATGAAGTAGGCCCGGGTGCCAACGCGGTCGAATACGCGTCGAAGAAGACTATTATGGCACTCTCCTTTCGGTTGATCGCTGTTGCGTAGTATAACCAGAGTGGTATACCCGCTTGCCAAACTGCTCGCTTCCATGCCCGGGGGAAAGAAGCCAGGCGGGTGCGGCGGATCCATCTTTATAAGCAAAAAGTTGCGGGGCGCGGGGGGACGCGTGGTGGGCGGCGAGCCGTTACACCCAGCCCAGTGCAATTACAAATAGGTGTTAACCACATTAGTAATTACGATAGTAATTGATTAACTAAATAATCAATTACCCGAATAGTCGAGGTTATGTGGAAGAGTACGAGTAGTACTCTGAACCACACCAGAGCCAAGACTTCACGTAGATAATTATAAATAGGTTTTAACCACATTTATAATTAAAATAACAATTAATCAAATAATTAATTGTCCAAATAGTCGAGGTTAGCCAGTGGTGGAGCATGAGTAGTGTTCCGACCCACACCAGAGCCAAGACTGAATGTACAACGCACGTGCAACCTTTTATATCATCGTTCACAAATAAGTTGCAGGGTAGAATAATAAGATGATGACGCTATCGCCTCATAGTGGCGTGATGAGTAAGTGTCGTATAGGAATCTATACGTAACCAACATAATATTCCTAACATTAAATAGCATTCCTAACTATATATTAATAAAAATGTTATAAAAAAATATATATTAAATGGAAAGTTTTTAATTAAAAAAAATTGTTTCACCAGCGCGCCATAATTAGAAACATTGTATAATAAAAAATACAATAGAAATATTTAGATTTTATAAAAATGAGAGAAATTGCATTAAGTATTAGTCAACTTAGTGACAAAGAGACAGAGGCACTGTGTCGTCGTTAGGTGATGATAAAAGAGACAGCAACACTGTGACGTAGTACGTCGCTAGCAATTCGGGGAAGCGATAAGGCCGGGCGGGAACTTAATGAGGGTGACTGATAAGCGAGAACCGACTACTGGGATTTAATTAATCGAAAAGCTATCTTTGGAACGGTTAGAGATACAGCTCTGGGACCCAGCGCAATCGATTCAAATGGGGGGCTAAACCTTTTAGTTTCGAGACACCGACGAGTGGACTCGCAGGGTCTGGGACACCTCCGAAGAAAAACATATTCGTTGCGTATTCGTTGGGTCGTTGAAAAGTACAAAACGTATTCGTTGAACTTTTGAACGAATACATACTACTTATAATTACTTCTAATATGATTTTCTATTACTTTAATCTGTGATCTTCTAATATGTTTTTTTATTTTTACATTATTAAGATTTTTGATTGTTTTGAATTAAACAATACAACCAATGTTGATACTTGATATTTATGATAATACACTTTGAGCACTGAAACATAAAGCTAAATTATTAATTATACGTATATATTTTTGTAACATTACATTACATTGTAACTTTTGTGTACATACGTGTTATCATCGTTTTAAAACTCTGTTAAATGTGCTGATGTCAGTGAATAATTTAAATAACTCCTCAAAATAGCCTTTAAGTGAAATGTTGAATTATTGATTTTAATAAGGAATTAAGGATTTATAATATTCTTTGTAAAATCGTTCTTTTACAATGAATATAATATTAAAATTAAGATTTAAACTTAGCTGTTAAGAACGTAACTTTCATAAAAAAATCCATTTTATTTACTTTGTAGTTTGTACTATAAATAACTGTGTATTAAAAATATATTTTTATCAACCGTAATATAATCAAGACGTTTCTAACGTCATTCGTTGGCCGAGGTTTTTCCAGCGCGATGCAAAAAATGACATATTATGCACAACACCATCTATTGAACTACAGTTGAACTGAAAGCATTCGAACATAATTAAAGAAACACTATTTTTATATTAAATTTATTATAAGTATAGATTACACTTAACACAAAACTACATTATTTTTATGCGTTATCAGCATTCATTACTATAGTGAATAGTATATTAATAGACATCGTTGCAAATCTGTTTATACTGACTCAAATATAAATTTATTGAAAACTTTAAGTTCTTTTATTACAATTTTAAAGTGTTATAATCCACAAAATTAAAAACTAAGTTGTAGTTATAAAAACTAAGTTGTAACAAGCACATAAAGATTTTCCACATAGTCCGAAGAAAATGTATGGCTTAGTTGGTCAGAGCGCTTGGACTGTTTCCAAGTGGCTCGGGTTCAAATCCCGCTAAGTTCAAATATTTATATGTTTTCTAAAAAGTATTTAACTTTAAGTTCATAATGTTTTGATAGATTGCTTTTACAAACTATTCAATTTTGTTTTGTACTTTGGACTACGGACTAATTATAAATAACAAACCAAATAAATCTGACAATATTCTCTCTTCTGTGGAGGGGAAGAAGGTATATGGTATTAGGGTAAGCCCCTCTGGCCGTTGGTTTCTTTTGCCACACATAACTATGCACGTGTCCTTGGGTTGGGCTGGGCCACTGCTGGCCTGCGGGCAAATTTTTTTTTTGGAACTGGGGAAGGAAATCTGGGGCAAGGGATGAGTATTCACCGCCTGGACGTTCACTCCAGCCAAGTGGAACCCCTCGGTTGTAGTATTGAGTAGCAGCTTCAGCTTCATATTGAGGACGAACTAAAGATAACCTGAGGAAACTTGCAAGTGTGTCATCAAGCGTGCTATGGGGCGATGGCATGACTGATGTTTTGATGGATGGATGGTGACGATGGCGGAAGGTATTCGCCTTGGAGTAAACTCTACGTGCTAGTCTAGAGACTAAATCATCTAGGGTCTTTATGCCGAGATCCTGGCGAATTGTCTCGTTTCGATCGACATATGGCTTTTGTCTGCTAGATTTGCATTGCGTTTTTCTGGGGAGTTTCTTCTTATTTGCTGCGCTTGTTAGACTGAACCATGTCGGTGCTGCGTACTTTTTAAAAAAACTGCCACTTTAAAACGAACTAATTTTATTATTTTTTTTATCAGCTTCACACTGTATCTCCCAGACAACATAGTATGGTCGCACCTTGTGCTCCTGGGCCACGACGGCCTCAATTTTATTCATGAAATAGTGTGTAATCGCAACGGCGTCCAATATCTAATTGACTTTATTACTTTATAATTTAAAAAATCTAATCAGCCTTACGCTGTATCCGCCACATAGGCTAGACAGAGGGACACTTTTCAGTTCTCGGTCGCTGAGCGTCTAAGCTTTCACCTGGAAGGATCGTACGAGTAACGAGTACGAACAACAGAGGAACACAGGTCTACAGGAGACCTCCCAGTGACCCGCCCATACTTGTGGGCGGCTGTAATCACGAGCAGAGAGCAATAGAGCCCTAAAACGATTTCCTCCTTCTCCTTGCGGGGGAGTGAGAAGACCTTGTCATATGACTCTATAGAAGTATGTATTTTTAAGGCACAATTCATCATTCTACAAACTACAAAGTAAACAAAAATGAATTGTTGGTGATGGTTACCTTCTTAATGGTTAAGTTTAAGTCGTAATTAATTCAACACAGAGATAAGGAACTATTTCATATTCAAAGAAATATAAAGTAAATACTCTATGTATTTGCTTCATATTTCTTTAAACTGATTCTTCGGTGCGTTCGTTTGTCTTAGAAATAAACTGTCTTTACTCTTTCAGAAAACGTATAAAAATTGGAACGCAAGGGAATTTGAACTCGTACTTTTGGGAGCAACCTCTAAAAACTTTTGTTTTTAAAACTCTGGTGTTCCATGGGCGGCGGTGATCACTTACCAATAGGTGACCCCTACGCTCGTTTGCCTTGTCTTTTCTATAAAGAAGAGAGAAGTCAAGAACGACGACGACGACGACTCAACTTTTAATTTTGGTTTCAAAATTTTAACTCATGAAATTTATTATTACACTTTAGTAAGTTTCCTTTTAAGTAACTTTTGATGATTGCGTTCCGTTGGATATACAAATCAAACGAGTGACGATTATTGTTTTGGAAAAAAAAAATTTTTTTTGGTTGCCGGCCTCGTATTTATTGAACGGTATTTTAGTGTAATATACATATTAGATACAATAAAGTTCATTTTATGCAGGATAACATATATTTATAATAAATATTGGTGAATAAATTATAAAATTAAATACATTAATTATTTGTAATAAAATAAAAAATATGATTACCATTACACCTTAATATACATTCACATATTCTAATTTGCATTAGTTATATTTTGAACATATGTACGTATAATATTCTATCTGAACTACATAAAAAAAATATTAACATATTACGAGCATATTGGAAAAATAACAGAGCACAAAATGTGAGTGTATTAGCGACTGGTTATAGATTCGATCCCCGCTCAAGGAAATGAAATGTTTATTTAAATTTTTATTTCCGTTTCTTCGCTCTGGTGTCGAGGCAAAGCGCAGTGTTTAGTTCCGCCACTCAACACGTAATGCCTCCAGAATTCGGTGGATAGTGGGGAATGGAGAGTCTTAACACTAGGTTCCCTCTGCCTACCTTGATGTCTACGGAATACAGTGTGAAGCTGATTTTTATAATTTAAAACTACATATACTTAAGTTTTACAATACATTTAGAGCTATATAATACATATGTAAGAGCAAGTTTATTTATTTTTCTATTTCCCACCAGTGTAATAACTTTATATCTATAATAATTTTATATAATTTTATAATTTTAATCATAATTTTATATCGTACTATCAGGCATTGGGAGATGAACAAGATATTTTATAATAAGTCATATACTGTAACAATTTTATAGTAGTTATTTTTCGGCAAATACCGTGATAAGACGATAGTTCATTCTCATTCTGGCTGAACCTTCTTCATTGTAGTATACATAGTCTATGAGTTTCAAATCTTTAATAGCTTGCAAATAGTCTTCTAGGAAATCTTCTATCAGTTCCGGCGGTATTTTAAACGGATCGATTGATGCTATGTGATCTGATTACCAAAAATGAATTATGTTTTTAGAAAAACTCTGTTATATTTTCAAATGTTAATTATGTCGCGGAATGGTTACTAAGGAACAATTATAAATGATGTTCTAAGGAATGTATTATAGATCTATTTTTTTAACTTCACGCCGTATTGCCTTTGAGATATTCTCTTTGCAAGACTTTCGATATACTCCTATATTGAGTGGTAAGAGGCGGTACGCAATGCCGTGCTTTATCGTGCTACCAGAGCACGGAAATGAAAATAGTTCATTCCATTGAACCATGCTGCCAATGCTCCATAGTGGCCACATAGACCCTACATATTTTCTAAATTTATTTACTTTTATGGTTACTTTTTTGTTAAACACAGAGCTTAACGTTTTAAAAAACTAGCGAAAAATGGAGAGTATAAAGAATTTCTGCTAATCTAACAAAAAGTGATAACAAACATTTATATTCTAAATATTCATTTACTTACTTTTAATAGCCTCCACGCCGATGAATGTATACGATTTTTCAGTACAACGTACATCAATATTGCTAAATCCGATAGATGTCATCATTTTTTTAATTTCTTTTTCAGGGTCCTTTAAAATAAAAACAATTAAAAAATGGGGTCCAAAAGTTAGGAAATTATATATAAGAAATGATGTTTAATTTTTTAATCACCTGACAATCATGATATGGTGACACGAAATGTTCAACGTCTCTCAGCCAATTACTCCATTTTTTTTGGCGAGCTAATGTTCTATAAATAATAAACACGGGTACGTATCCTAAGAATGTAAGTAAACAAGTACCACCACACGTCATTAGATTGTATATGTTTGTAAATGCTATCCTGAAACGTAAAAAAGTTCGTCTACATCATATAGAGTAGAGTATATCATATAGAATCGAGTATATCATATACAGGGTGGAAGTATCAACCACCACTTTTTACAACCACTTTAAATGAAACCACAGTTTTAACTACTCTATAAAAGCCTTATATATATTTTTTATATTTCCAAAAATTAAAAAGTGTTTTTTTTTCAAACAAAATAAATAATAAAATCATTGTTGTAATATAAAACGCCATTTGTCAAGAACGAAGCACACATAAAATACACATATACCGTATTTTCTCGTTGCGCGTCGTTGTTGCGCGTCTTTGTTGCACGTCGTTTTTGCACGCTGTTCTTGCCCATCGATGTTCCAGGTGTCATTTTTGTTGTTCGTTAATGTTGATTAATATAATATATATAATAATACTTTTTTTTGTTTTAAATATGTTAAATAATACACCTATAAGATATTTTTTGTAGCAAATTATTATATTTTTTTTATAGTATATTTGATACATATTATAACTAAAGTACCCCGCGAAGTGCCGGGTCAGAATAGCACTTCCCCATTTCTTCCCGTAGGTGTCGTAAAAAGCGACTAAGGGACAAATTTAGAGGGATGGGCAGCAGCATTCTCATATAGCTACAAAAAAAAACAACTGCGTTCGCCAACACGCTTGACAAGCGCGGCGAGTATGGTCATTTCCATCCCATGAGTGTGCCAAGCAAATATAGGCCCCCAGTTCTCGGTAGACCCGCTAGGCCCAACCACGGTAGCGGTTGCGGTATCGGAGGGTCAGGGGGTGCTAAAAATCTCCGGGTTACGGTAGGCTACCAAAAACAACTCTATCTGGCCACGTACAATGGACTCGATGAAACTGGACGAACAGCTTGCTGAACTAGAAGTTAAGTCACATTAACTGGCATATTCTAGGCTTATCTGAAGTCCGAAGAAAGGGGAAGGACGCGATAACCCTGGAGTCAGGCTACATGCTCTACTTTCGCCAAGGCGAGCAAGTCTCCCAGGGAGGAGTCGGTTTTTTGGTTCACAAATCTCTCATAAGCAATGATATAGAAATCAGTAGTGTGTCAAACAGGGTAGCTTACCTTGTCGGCTCTTTGCTTATTTTTCGGGCGATGACGGAATTACTATAGAACTCCTTAAAGCAGGTGGCACTCCAGTCCTGAAAGTGCTAACAAGCCTCTTCAATTCCGTTATCCATCTCGGTAAAACCCCGGAAGCGTGAAGCAAGAGTGACGTGGTACTGTTCTTCAAGAAGGGAGACCGTACTCTCTTGAAGAACTATAGACCGATCTCACTCCTGAGTCACGTATACAAGCTGTTCTCCAGAGTTCTGACGAATCGTCTCGCCAGCAGATTTGACGAGTTCCAGCCGCCAGAGCAAGCCGGGTTTCGATCAGGCTAGAGCACTGTGGACCACATCCATTCTGTTCGGCAGATAATACAGAAAACTCAGGAGTACAATCGACCGCTGTGTATTGCTTTCGTGGACTATGAAAAAGCCTTTGATTCTCTCGAAACCTGGGCAGTTCTGGACGCACTACAGCGTTGTCATATCGTTTTTAGGTACATCGAGGTGCTGAGAAGTTTGTATACGTCTGCTATATTAACTGTCCAAATCCAGAAGGCTATCCAACTGCGCAGAGGTGTAAGCTGTTTTATAACGCGTTGGAAGACGTCTTGAAAACCCTGGATTGGCCCGGCTTTGGAGTCAATGTAAACGGCGAGTACATCACGTACCTCAGGTTCGCCGATGATATCGTTATCGTAGCAGAGTCGCTGGAACAGCTAGCTGAGATGTTGCAGAGCCTAGATGAATCTTCGCGGCGTGTCGGTCTCGGTATTAAACTTGAACACGACAAAGGTCATGTTCAACGAGCATGTCATACCGGGACCGATGTACGTGGACGGCACTTCTCTTAAAGTTGTTCGGGAATATATATACCTAGGGCAAAAAATTCAGCTTGGTAAAAACAACTTCGAGAGAGAGGTTGATCGAAGAATTCAGCTGGGTTGGGCAGTGTTTGGCAAACTACGTCAAATCTTTTCGTCACCTATTCCGCAATGTCTGAAGACAAAAGTCTCCAACCAGTGCGTTCTGCCAGTCATGACCTACGACGCCAAAACGTGGACACTAACAGTTCGGAATCTCTTTGAAAGATAAAATCAGAAATGAGGTTATCCGGAAAAGTACCGGAGTTACATCGTTTGCAGAATTGGCACGTTGAAATGGCAATGGGCTGGACATCTGTGGAAGGACTGATGGCCGTTGGAGCAGACGAGTCCTTAAGTGGAGGCCTCGGATTGTGAAGCGTAGCATAGGGCGCCCTCCAGCTCGATGGACCGTCGACCTGAAGAAGGTTGCTGGCGTCAACTGGATGTGGAAGGCGGAGGATCGGGAGCTCTGGCGCACCCTGGGGGAGGCCTATGACCAGCAGTGGAGCGAAATGGGCTGTCCCTAAAAATACCCTCCTAACTTAACTCTAAAAATAAGAAAAGGCTTGAAAAATTACTAATTTTGTCAAATCCCGAAAATATCGAAAAAACCGGGATCCCGGGATTTTTCTGAAGTCGATATCGAAAATCCCGGTTTTGCTTAAATGGTCCGATATTGCGACCCCTAGTTCTGGCATACAATATTGTACTATATCGTGGTTTCTAACGCCTTGAAGGAAGCGATTCAATATCGCGGGTTCTAGCACACAATATTGTACTGTATCGTGGTTTCTGGCGCTTTGATTAAAATGAGAGAAATTGCATTAAGTATTTATTAGTCAACATAGCGACAAAGAGACAGGCACTGTGGCGTCGTTAGGCGATGAGTAATGCAAGAAAGCACTGCACTGTGACGTAGGTTCGTCGTTAGCAATTCGGGGAAATGAGCGATAAGGCCGGGCGGGAGCTTAATGAGGGTTGACTAATAAGCGAATCGACTATTGGGATTTAATTTTTTTTTTTCTTTTAGTTCCGACGCATCGACGAGTCGACTCGCGGGGTCTGGCACACTTCCGAAGAAACGTATTCGTTACGAATACATACTACTTACTAGAAACTTTACTTGTTAGTATTTTTTTTAAAGTTACTTTAAATTGTTAGTAGTTAGTAGTATTTTTGTTAGTAGTATTGTTAGTAGGTGATACATATCACTTATTGCAATTACATAGTATCTCTTTCAAAATAGTTTAGAATCATATAGGCGATATGTGTTTTTATCGTGTTAACCGCTTCCGATTTCTAACAATATATTAATATTTTCATTTCCTCGTTTTGCCACCAAGGCAAGAGCCCGTTGAGTTCCGCCGCAATGTCTCGAAACATTCGATGGAAAGTGAGAAACAGGAAGTGTCTTTACACTAGGTTCTCTTTGCCTACCTGCTATATATGGGATAGCGTGAAGTTGATTATTTCATACAAAATTAGTGCATAGGCCCGCAAACTTAATTTTGTAATTTTTTTAAGTTATACAGTGTACATGTCAATGACCTGCATTCCTGATTATGACTTCCATGAATGACTTCCATTTCCAACTCGCACTTAACCGGCTTTTTTTTATTCTGTTAATAATCATAGTTTCTATCTGTGCCTGCTGATTTATAAATTGAAGTGCCAATAACTATAATTTGAACCACATTTTGTGTTTAAAATCTAAAATTCTGTTATCTTACATTATTATTTTTAATAAATAAAATTACTATCAAATATACAGCATTTTTTAAGTTCACAGATCTACTAATATAATATAGCGGAAGAGTTTGTTTGTTTAAACGCTAAGATCTCAGATTAGAGTCAGATTTACAGTTATTTTGTTTTGAATGAAAGCTGCATTTCTGAGAGCTATATAACATCAGAGTGCAATTCTTAGTTAGCTTTAAATAACGAAATAACAATAATAACCGGCGTATTGCTTTAAGCGCGTGCGCTGTAAAAATTAGTTTAATATGTGTAAGTACATCGTACTACAAAAACATTCCATTTCATTAATTCTAAAAGAAAGTCTGCGACATATTTGTCTCTTATATATAAGTCATTCAGTCAGTCAGTCATTTTGTGACAAAAAAATAATCGTAAATTCCAAGGTGATATTTCACCGTTTCTTAGTTGACGAAGATATTAAAACTTACGAGTGAAAGTTATTCCATCATCAAGGAATACTTTTCGAGAAAATGTAAAATTAAAATAATTCAACACTGTTTACGGCCGCAAGCATAAGTCCGAGTTCCGCGGGGCCCCTTGTTGCTGATGCTGCTGATGACATCCTCGCATGCAGCCACATAGTACTTGCATTTTCTCAAATTTATGAAAATAAATTTTTCATGATTGAATATATAATTTATATAATTATATAATCTATCTAATCATAATTATATAATCTATCTGTTGGCAAATGTAACAGAACAAAAGAATTATACATTATAAGCGGGCGAAGCCACGAAATGGCCGCTAGCGATTATAATTAAACTTACATGAAATATCAAATAATACTACAAAAAATATTCGCTGAAAACTCACGGTAATTTTAAATTTACATTTAGACTTTTTTTTACTGCAAGTTTGTTACCCATTTTTTTGAACTAGTTGGTTTTAGGTGTTAGGTTGTGTCACGGTTTATATTTTAAAATTCAATTGATTTCAGGTAATTAAGTTAATTACGATAATCTTAGAAACACTTCATTAATTGATATTAGATTATACATAAGATTGATACAAAATATTAATAATAATTTTATTTCCAAATGTACAAACTTTTGCAGGTGTTTCGGTATTTCGCTCTGGTGAAATTTTTATTTTTTGAGATACCACAAGATTGTCTTCTGGCGTCGATATGCATCCATGTTATACTTCGTTACTTGTATTATTCATCAATATACGTAAGTCATATAAAATGTTATTTCTTTATTTTATTCTATCATGAAGTTATTTCCCGTGTATTTCTTTCTAATTTTTAGGGTTTCGTAGCCAAATGTCAAATAACCCTTATAACTCCGTCATGTCCGTTTGTCTATCCGTAGTTCATATGTCATTGTTATATTACTCAGTGACTATGAGTACTCTGACGTGTGAGTGAAATTTTGAGGGTATTTGTATTTTATTACGTAGAAAATGATGTAGTGTGATTAAAAAAATAAAATTGTTAAGTACTCCTTACACGTAACTGAGGGATGAAAAAAATCGAGAGAGTACACCTTGTGGGGTGTCATTATAATTGTATTTCTAAATGGTATGAATCTAAGAAAGTTTATTGATTATGAAAATATTTTGTGCATTTAAGGGCAAAAAATAAATAAAAAACTATTTATAAAAACAGAAACCCTGACTGCATAAAACTAACAGTCGGGAAAATGAAAATAAACAAGCCCAATAGCTTATTGGGATTAACAGTCGGGACCTTTTTAAATTATGCGGGGTTCCTGGTAGAGATTTTATTAATTGAAAAATTACTTATAGGTCCCGACTGTTAACCCTAATAAAATATTGGGCTTGTTTATTTTCTTTTTAGTTTTATGCAGTCGGAGTTTTTGTTTTTATAAATAGTTTTTTATTTTTCACTTTTTTGTTAGGATTTGTTATGGTAATGATAATCATGTTATACCTTTTTGAAATCCTCCTATTGAGCTCTTAAATTTGATACCCATATTATGGTATTCGAAACGATTTTTTTTTAATAATTTTCACAATATTTTTCGTTAGAATTGAGAACTTCTTCATATAATGATTGTGGTAGTAATATATGTTTTTTATCTGGTGCTTGCTTCGGAACCCTTCACAGGCCGGTTTTTATTATTTCAAAAAAAAATGAAATCAGCTTCATGCTGTCTCCCGCACGCAGCAAGGTAGGCAGAGGGAACCTAGAGTAAAGACACTTCGTTCCCCACTTTCCGCCGAGTTTTGGAGGCATGGCGTATTGAGTGGCGGAACTCACTTATATTGGTGTACTAAAATATAAAACTTATTTAAGTACTCACTCTTGCTGTGTTATCCAATGTAGGGTGTAATTAGAAAAAACGAGATCAAAATTTCCTCGCAACTCGTCAGATAGGTCATCCTGTATGTCGAGGGTGATGAATTTAATAAAGTTGGTCGCATGATGTTTGTTTGCAAATTGTACCATATTTTCACTTTTATCACTTCCCACGACTCCAGTGCAAATACTAGGTAAAAATTTTATTAGTATATTTGTTGTAACACTTCCATCGCCGCTACCAATATCTAAAACTGTGTTCCCAAAGATTTTCCATTTAATTTTCTGAGTATATTCTTCCAAACACAGCAAAGCGTCCCTTTTTTGTAAATGATTACTTTTATGATATAGTTCAGCATTGTCCATATTGAGATATTGTTTAAATTTACATATATATATATAATATATATATATAATGAAAATAAAGTGCGCGTGCGCGTGCGCTACGTCCTTGCGTTCGACGCGGTTTCGACGGGCAATCTAGCCAGGAGCGTAAATCGTATGTATATTATATGCTATAACGGTCTTATTCATAAAAAGTTATGGAACAGATAAAGTGATCTATAAACCTACTATAAGGAAAAAAACGTATTCATAACAGCATTTTAGCGCTAAACAGTTCTATAAGCCTATTATAAAGTTATAGAGGCCAACACCCTACTATGACCGTTCTATAAAATAAAAAATGGCCGATTCTCGACAGCTGATCATTGAAAATGACATTTGATGTAAACAAAATATTGTAAATAGCCTGTCAATATAGTTAATACTCAAGTTGTGTTAATTTGCCACTTTTATG
>DWMY01001269.1:0-15632 GCA_018249775.1 Heliconius hecalesia formosus | reverse complement strand
GAGTAAGTTAACCACACTTTACAATTTTTATAATTTTGACTCTTTATTGAATTTGAATTTTTAATTTGTAAAATTAAGTTATTGTGTGCATGTGGGTACCTAGAAAAGACTCTTGTTAGACTCGTTATCTAACGGGCGTCGAGGTGACTTGGTTACACCACCATATTTATAAATTTACGTCATGTAGCTCACGGTACGGGGTGATTAGGAAAAGATCAGTGTTAGTCTCTAAACGTTGAGCGTCAGAGTGACCTCAAAAAGACCTGTATAAATCCGTGTTTCAGATGGGACTGAGAAAAGACTCTTGTCAGACTCAATATGAACGTTGGGGTGACTCTGAAAAGACTTGTTTAAGCCCTATCACGATAGGTACGAGGTGACCGAGAAAAGACTCTTGTCAGACTCAATTTGAGCGTGGAGATGACTTGGAAAAGTCTTGTTTAAGCCCTATCACGATAGGTACGAGTTGACCGAGAAAAGACTCTTGTCAGACTCAATTTGAGCGTGGAGGTGACTTGGAAAAGACTTGTTTACGCCCTATCACGATAGGTACAAGGTGACCGAGAAAACTGTGTTTCTTTAAAAACGTTACCCGCTTCCGATTTCTAACAATAGATTAAATAAAAATAAAATAAATCAGCTTGACGCACACAGCAGGGTAGGCAGAGGGAACCTAGTGTTAAAACACTCCGTTCTCCACTTCCACCGAATTTTGGAGGCATGGCATGCTGAGTGGCGAAACTCATCGCCGCTCTTTGCCTCGACACCAGAGCGAAGAGATAGAAATATAAATTGAAATAAATATTTCTTTTCCTCGAGTGGGGATCGAACCTACAACCGTCACGTTACTGGCCTCAAATATTTTTCTAATGTATTTTTTTTATGTTAATCGCATAAATAATTACCATTAAATATTGAGATATTTTTTCTATAATAATTGAGCATTTGGAAATCCTAAATAGTTGAATTATTAAAACACAAAATGCTTTCATTATATTATATTTCTAATCATAAATAAATAAAATATTTTTTTTTATCATCACGCTGTATTATGATTTTAACAAATGATTATTGTCGGCATTTCTTAGTTGTACGTTCCCATTTTTTCCAAATTTGTATTTAACTTTGACGTCAACTTCCAATTCTTTGAGTAGTTCCGACTGTGCTACGTCGTTTGTTTCCGATTGACTGTCTTTATCGTCTTGTATTGGTGATGAAGTGGTTGGCTGGGGGGAAGTTGTATTAGAAGTTGTAGGATCTAAAGTGCTGATAGAAGATATTATAGATATAGCCGTAGAAGAAATGAATTCAGTAGTGGGAAGATAAGTGGAAGAAGGACTAGTGGAACTTGGAAGAGGTGAGGTGTCAGGACCTGTTGAAAGATAGTCGGTAGATTCAGAGCTTATGGGAACCGTTTCCTCGTGAAGATTCTCGAAGTCTATTCCGGTTATTTCCTTAAACCAAGGATGGAATGGTGCGGTACGCGTGAAGACTGTAACAAAAAGAAACGTTATAATGATTTCAATTTTATTTTCGTTTTAATAAATTATGTTGATTTTATCTAATAGTAACATAACACAAACACTCGGATACATTTACATACTGAAATGGAACATAAAATTCTTAATTAAACTTTAGTTCATAAATATTAAAACAAAATTTCTGTGCATTCGCATTGATTATATTTATATTTTATAATAAATAATGAATTATGAAGCCAACACGAAACCTCTAAAAAATGGGGATATTCACTCTGATAATAAATTAGTTGCATTTTCTGGGCACGGTTTTGACAACCGCCACTCAACACGCAATAACTTGAATCTTGAATTACGGCGAAAAGAGAAAAACAGAGTGTCTTAACTTTCTATGCCAACCTCCTATTCGGAATAAATCGCAAAGATGAAAGTAATAAAAAAAGTAGTTTTATATAAAAAAAGATGGTGCTATTGCTTTGTTAGGCTAAGAGTTTTAAATCCCAGAAAACTTCCGAGAATGTTCTATATCACAATTTAAAAGAGTTGTGAAAAGACGTTTGTGTGTTAAAGGTTATTACCAAATTAATGATTATATAAATGATAACACGCCTTGGGAATGAAATGTTCGCTCCAGTCTATTTCAAAGTATCATTGTCAGAAACGTTGAAATGTGATTTTGTATAATTGATTTAAAAAAAATAAGTCCCGCTGAGTTTCTTGCGCCGGTTCTTCTCAGGTCTGAGGCATTAATTTTAGTGAACTGGTGGTAAATTATTTGACGTTCAAAAAATGAAGCATGTAACTTCTTATTTTGAATAAAATTATTTGACTTTGACTTTTTAAAGATCGGGCTCTTTAAAAAAAATACATTAGATTAATACAACATGAAACTAGTACGTAGCTTACCACCAGGATAACCGGAATGACAGCCGCGTTGGCTGTCCGCTACAAAAGATATAATCGCAACGAGAGTGGGCTCCCCGTCCGCAGACACGTGCACTAGAGGTCCTCCATTGTCACCCTAAAAATAAAAAAAAATATTAATATATATTTTTTTACTAGTGGCGCAGGCGCCTGGTCGTGGGTTTGATCCCCACTTGAGGAAATCAAATATTTATTTAAATTTATCTTTCCATTTCTTCGCTCTGGTGTCGAGACAAAGCGCGGCGTAAAGTCCCGCCACTCAACACTCAATGTCTTCGGAATTCGGTGGAAAGTGGGGAACGGAGTGTCTTAGCATTAGGTTCCCTCTGCCTATGCTGCTGTATGCAGGATACAGGTGAAGCTGTTTTTTTTTGTACTATTTAAGTTGTCATAAAACTTTCAGCCATTTACTGTAAACCGACAGTTGTGTATTCGTTTCCCAGTCGGAGAAATTAATTATTTTTAACTCATAATAAGATATTTACTGTTGAATTGCGCCACTCACAATGTCTCGACAAATTGAACCGGTCTGTGCGTGAGGAAAGAAGTGTCTTAAGCTTTTAACACTAGGTTCCCCCTGCCTACCCTGTTATAGGCGGAAAAGAGCGTGAAGCCAAAAAAAAAATTAAATAGCAAGCGTATCACATACAGTACATATAGATTGTGTAGTTTTGTTGTACCCAATGGCGCAGAGGCTGTTCTCAGAGATGGAACGCGAGTTGTAGTATCCGACACACTCCTCGTTTGAAATACCCTTCAAGTACACCCATTGTAAGTGGTCTGGTCGATCACCTGAAATATATTTATTTTTTATTAATCTATACATAAAATCAAATCAAATCAGCTTCACGCTGTGTCCCGCACACAGCAGTGTAGGCAGAGGTAATGTGTAAAGACACCCCGTTCCCCACTTTCCGCCGAATTTTGGAGGCATTGCGTGCTCAGTAGCGGAACTCAAAGCCGCGCTTTGCCTCGACACCAGAGCGAAGAAATCAAAATATAAATGTAAAGAAATATTTCACTTCCTCGAGTGGGGATCGAACCCACAACCAGTTGATTTTACAGTCACACTTTGTGCCTCTGCGCCACGACCGGCCGCACTAAATCTATACATAATATAAAATAAATATTAAAGGCTGTCTATAGATACATATATATTCATGCGAGAAAAAATATTTTTGTGGGCATTTATCAATGTTATATATATACTACATACTCGAACATGATTGGTTTTGACTCAAAAGCTACGGTTAACACGTAGGCTTTTTAAGCTGATGCTGAACTACTTACATATTTAACTATCAACATTAGTGATAAAAAAAATAATATTAATTCGTCAATAGCTCTGAATTATTATAAACAAAATAATAGTTATTTTTACTAAACTAACCTTCAGTCCAAATACGACCAAACCCACTCGAATAAAACACCACATCCTTGTAGTCTATAAATGCCTCGTATATTGGTTTGATGCGGATAGCACGTAAATTATCTTAAAGAATTCAATTAATATAATATGTATACATAAATAACGTATAAAAAATTAAAAAGTTGAAATTATAATATATAAAATCAGCTTCACGCTGTATCCTGCACACAGTAAGGTAGGCAGAGGGAACCTAATGCTAAGACACTCCGTTCTCCACTTTCTGCCGAATTCTGGAGGCATTGCGTGTTGAATAGCAGAAATCAACGTCGAGCTTTGCCTCGACACCAGAGCGAAGACATGGAAATATAAATTTATGCAAATATTTCATCTCTTCGAGTGGGGATTGAACCCACAATCAGTCGATTTTACAGTACTTTGCCCCTGTGTCTTATATAGAGTAGTAGGTAACATTTCAATATAAATCAATATTACAAATTTATGTTCTGTTTTTTTTTAGCTTTACACTGTGAGTTTAGCAAGTGCGGGATGCACTTCAGAGCTATAAGAGGGATCCTAGTGTACAGACACTTCGTTTCCTACGCGCTGCCCAATTTTTGTGTGATATAGAGTTAAGATATTGCGTGTTGAGTGGCAGATGTCGAAGCCGCAGTTTATCGGACACGACGACGGCGTGCTTGTAAATGTAAAAAAAATGTTCTATCTGGCCGTGACCACCCACAACCACTGATACGACAATGATTTACACTATATTTAGAAAACATTGTAGTCAATGGTAAATAAATATATTTAACATTTTTAAAGCGTTATACCATTGTGCCAGAGGCCGGTCGTGGCGCAGCGGCACGAGGTGTGACTGCAAAACCGACTGGTTGTGGGTTCGATCCCCACTCGAGGAGATGAAATATTTACTTAAATTTATATTTCCATTTCTTCGCTCTGGTGTCGAGGTTAAGCGCGGCGTTTTCTGCCACTCAACACGCAATGCCTCCAGAATTCTGCAGAAAGTAGGGAACGGAGTGTCTTAACACTAGGTTCCCTCTGCCTACCCTGCTGTGTGCGGGATACAGCGTGAAGCTAATTTAATTTTTTTTTAATCATTCTGAGTAGTTATAGTAGTAATAGTATCCTTTGGCAGCAAAAATTGAGAAAAATCTCACTACAAAGATGCTAACTACTTAAATAAGTTGTAACAAGCGTATACGAATTTCGACGTAGCTTGATGAGAACATATGGGTTAGTGATCAGTAATGTTTGGACAGTTTCCAAGAGGCGCGGTTTCAAATTCCACTACGTAAAAAAATTATGTGTTTTTAAACATTTTTAAAGTGTTATTCCACACTTTTTAAAGTGTTATTTTAAATAAGTAAATTATGTGTTCCCTAAAAAAGTATTTCTAAATACGAGTAAGGAAATAATCTGAATAAAAACATACGGCTATATTCTAAAGGTGTAGGTAGTTTTATCATGGCTATATCATTGACTTGGGCACTCATAGGATTTGACACATTGAATGTAGGATATATGTAGATCTCAGTGGACTCCAGCATCATCTCCGGCTTGTTTATTTCTATTAGACCGGCTCTTATCACTATAGTTGTGTAGCTAAAAATATATTTTTTTTAAAGAAAACATTGTGTTAGCGTATTCGTGTAAAAGAGGGTAGATTTAGGTGGAAAATAACTATAAAAGTAGTGGAATTGTGTCAATCGGGGGCACTCGCTTGTAAGTGACGGCCCCTATTGGAAGGAAACTAGTGTGAAGCATTGTTAGTAGGTGATACATATCACTTATTGCAATTACATAGTATCTCTTTCAAAATAGTTTAGAATCATATAGACGATGTGCGTTTTTAACGTGTTTCTTTAAAAACGTTACCCGCTTCCGATTTCTAACAATTGCTTATTAATAAATGTTGGGCGGAATTTTATAAGGAGATGTATGAATGTGAAGATCTCTCAGTCTCAAGTATGAACGAAATTTTGAATATTGATGTAGCTGGTAGCGAAAAGAAGTTGAGAGTGCAATACAAATCTGAAATTTGATAAGGAAGCGGGAGCAGATGGAATTAATGCCGAGATAATAAAAAGTGGTGGGCCATCCATCTTGGACTTGTTCTGGTTTTTGTGCAATTTATGCTGGAAATCAGGAGAGGCTCCAGAAGATTGGTGAGGTGCAGTCATCGTTCTTTTGTATACAGGCAAAGGTTCACAGATAAACTGCGCAAACCATAAGGCTATCAATTTAATTAGCTTAGGTAGTAAATTTTATGCTAAAATATTGGCGAGAAGAATGCAAGAGAGATCCGAACGTCTATTGTGGCAGGCCCAAAGAGGTTTTAGACCTGGAAGAGGGTGTATGGATGGGATCTTTCCCCTCGCATGATCACCGAAAAATTCTTGGCCGTTAACAAGAAAAAAATCTGTGCTTTTGTGGACTTGGATAAGGCGTTTGAGGTGGTCGGAGAGGTAGAGGGAACGCCTCGGTTGACCTTCAAAAACATACGAACTTCAAAAGCATGACGATGCTCCGGATGTATGAAGAGGTTAATGGCAGTGGACGAGGCGAAAAAGGTATGTAGAGACCGTAGCATTTGTCGCTCCGTTCTCTTTGAATACCTCGCGCTAATATATATACATAGATACACACATAGCTTCAGATAGTACAGTTATGTAGATATTAATAAAATTATACTACGCAATATTTTTTGGACTTTGTTATAAGACAAGTAATATATCTATTAATTACTTAACGCCTCCACACGAGAGCGAAGAAATGATAATAAAAATTTAAATAAATATTTTATTTCCTCGAACACTAGGAGGCCGGTCGTGGCGCAGTGGCACAGGGTGTGACTGTAAAAACCGACTGGTTGTGGGTTCGATCCCCACTCGAGGAGATGAAATATTTACTTAAATTTATATTTCCATTACTTCGCTCTGGTGTCGAGGTTAAGCGCGGCGTTGAGTTCTGCCACTCAACACGCAATGCCTCCAGAATTCGGCAGAAAATGGGGAACGGAGTGTCGTAACACTAAGTTCCCTCTGCCTACCCTGCTGTGTGCGGGATACAGCGTGAAGCTATTTTTTTTTAAATTTTACTAGGTTACAGTCGCGTTACAGTCACACCCCTGTGCACGTGCGCTAAGACGGCCTCTTAAAACTTAAATATTTGTACATTTTTGTAAATCCTTAAACATACTTGATACACTCAAAAATGATAAAATATATTATATAGTAACGCTCACCCAGCGGGACAATGAGCTACAGTCAACAGCCACTCCTTGTGTATGATAGTTCCGCCGCAACTTCTAACTGTTCCATGGAAGTTGATCAGTCGTAAAAGCGCCTGGTGCGGATGCTGTCCGGGGCGCGCATCCCACCCTGACACTATACGAGACCCTCCCGCCCCTGAGAGGAAATTCAGAATTTACCAAAAATAGATTATGGACTATGCCAATTGTGGTTTCGAATTGAGGAAGTGAAATATTTATTTGAATTTATATTTACATTTGTTCGCTCTGGTGTCGAGGCAAAGCGCGGCGTCCACCACTCAACACGCAATGCCTCCAGAATTCGGAATTGGGGAACGGAGTGTCTTAACACTAGGTTCTTTCTGTCCACCCTGATGTGTGCGAGCTACAGCGTGAAGCTGATTTAAATTTTTGACTATGTATATTTACTACTAGCGACCCGCTCTCACTCTCCACTTATTATTGCTTACTTGTTCATCTATTTCGTGATCTAATAAAATTATCATTTTAAATACAATATGCATACATTGAAAGCCAATTCAATAAAAAACTTATTTTGAAGCAATATTATTTTGTTACGATTTACTAAATGTTAAAGAAAATATACCAAATTACTATATTGAAAACAGCCTAAATTGGCTAAGCTATAGTATGGATAAGCGCACACTCAAACAGATAAATCAAAAACAGACAAACCGACAAAAAGTTTTGGAACAGTTATTTACAATAATTTTAAAAGTAATTGTTTTCGCTTCCAATAATAGATCTTCTCATGTTCTTCTATATTGTTGTATGTATAGACAACGATGAGTTATAGTTGTATTATATGTGTAGATTTTGAAGCCATAGTACAGCGTCTGAGTGTCAACGCGACGGTTGTGGGTTCAGTGCTCGTTTCGGAAATGGTTATGTTTTAATTGTTTTCATGTTTCCAGTTCCGCCATTCAATACTCCACGATAAGGTACATTAGGTTGCCTTTGCCTGTCCTGCTATGCGATAAAAACTGAACCCAGAAAAGAAAGAATGCCATAGCCCATAACCCTATTTTATCACCTTAAAATAAACATCAAATACAAAATATGATATTTTACATAGACAGTACCTATGTATTTTAATATATTAGTATTTTACTTAAACATTTATTATACATCAAGAATTACATAGTAATTAATTCATGATATTCAATTTTTCATCTGTCGTGACGTAAATAGATAATGATAGATATGAATATTTTGTATTTTGTTATACATTATATTAGATATGAAAGGTTAATCCTAATCCCATACAAACATCAATAAATAATCGGTCATTGGCTAAACCCTATTTAATTGTATAACGTGGAGTGTGCTACGTGTGTTGAGGTCATCGTTTTATGTTTTCTGTTACATCCCCGCAAACAATATTACGGTCGACGAGTGGTACTAAAATATATATTTTTTATATTATAAATCGTTCGATTTGACCTGTAAGGTTGCTAGATGATCGGGAAATGTGGGATTGATCCGAAATTCTGTATGTCGTCCCGAAAACGATACGCCTAGATCTGACAACCCTACCTGTATGTATGTATGTGTATATTAAAAAGGTAACAAAGCGTTATTTAATATCAAAGTAATGTGTAAGAAAAACACTATTGTTCTATCGCGGACATACTATAATATATACACGTGTAGGTATTACATAAGGGGTACTTCAGACGAGACTTTTTTTTATAAAATTCTCGAAATAATGCATAAATATTTCGCCCATTCGGTTGTGGGTTCGATTATCGGGGGTATAGAGTATTTATATTACCTCGCTCTGGCAATAACACAATGAGAACGTTGAAATCCACCTCTATATGCAATGTAAATGAAAATTTGGTGAAAAGTGGGGAACGAAGTTCGAATGAAGTCACTAGGTTACCTGTGCTAAGCTGCTATATTCAGGATACTGAATGAATATAAAAAAATGTGTTGCGTATAGCGCCGTGGTGCAGTGGAAGAATATATCACTGCATACGCAATAGTTTGAGGTTTCACACTCCAACGATGTCAACCACGTGACGACACTGCAGTGAAGATTATATTTAATTTATTTTTAAACTAACTTAAATCTTGAATTTACCTTTAATGTCTGATACACTCACATCCCCAAAACCCAGTTCTTGTAGTAGTACCTGAAAAAATATTATGTAACTTATTATAAAATATATGTCCTTGTTACAACACGCAATGCCTCCAGGATTAGAAGAAAGTCTCTGTTACCCACTTCACGCCTATTTTTTGAGGCATTGCCTTTTGAGTGACGAAACTCAACGCCGCGATTCGCCTTAGTAGGTACCAGAGCGAAGAAATAAAAATATTAATAAATAATAATTCATTCTTCCGAGTGGAATTCGAACCCATAACCGTCGTGTTTACAGTCACTCACATGTGCCACTGCAGTACGACACCCTCGTAGATCCTCTTCTAACTTAAAATATTATTTAAATAAATTTAACCTTAACATCAGCAGCGTTCATGTCCTTAAATCACTGTCTGTTATGGTTATTAATTAAACAAAATAATTAAATTTAAATATTTTTTTGACTAAATACACGCTTGTGTATATAATATGCAAACAATAGCAGTTTCTTTTTTATATTTTTTAATAAAATTTTTTTAAGTATACTATGTCTTTATCCCTATAAGAATCGTTTGAAATAGTCTCGGTTACATAGTTAACAAAAAAACTGGTTAAGTGCGAGTCGGACTCGCCTACCGAGACGTCAGCTCATCAGCAAATCAGCTTCACGTTGTATACCGTACACAGCAGGGTAGGCAGAGTTCCCCACTTTCTGCCGTATTCTGGAGGCATTGCGTGTTGAGTGCAGAACTCAACGCCGCGCTTAGCCTCGATACCAAAACTAAGAAATGGAAATATAAATTTAAGTAAATATTTCATGTCCTCGAGTGGGGATCGAACCCACAACCAGTCGGTTTTAACGCAATAAAATAATATTTGCATTTACGCATCAATTTTGCTGCATTTTCAACGTAATCAAAACCTATATGTATAGTACTTTCCGTGGACTAGCTACAGTAATATAATTTGAGACGAAGTGAGAACTTAAAATAGAATTAAAGGAATCCGAAAAGTTAAAGACAAAAGAACCCTCTGCCTACCCTGCTGTGTGAAGGATACAGCGTGAAAAGTTAAAGTTTATAGGTATTTCATAAAAAAAACAATATTTGTAGTTCATTTCATACAAAATAAGTGCATACTCGTATGCCCGCAAATTTACGTTTTTCATATTTTATAAAAATGAAAAAAATACTTAATAACTCACCTGTTTTACCGACAAGCACAAGAACAGCGTCACCCACAACATCTTCCAGGCAACTACAGAAAGAGGAATGGAACCTGCCCAACTGGAAACACCTAATATGAGGTAATTTAAAACATTCTACAATAATGCAGTATCAGATATGATCAACAAAAACGTGTTAAATGATAACGATCTACATACCTAGATGCATGTTAACACGGTCGAGGAGCAGGGTGTGATACATTCTTTAATTCGTCATTTTCTATAAGAATGTGTACTTGCTGGACTTTCATTAAAACTTTACTGAACTGACTGACTTTGTCTTTCATTAGACTTATATCAAAAATCTATTAAAATTATTTTATAGTAGGATCTTTGATTGTCGCAATTTCATTGAAACTCTTAAACCGGATTAATCGCGTAGATATATTACAAAATATTTTTTATTCAATTAGGTCTCTACAAGCACATTAAAATCATCAAGATTTTGGTTTTTTTGCTGTGTCTCGCATGCAGCAGGGTAAACAGAGAGAGCTTAGTGCTAGGACACTTCGCTCCGCAATTTCTGCCGTATTTTGGAGGCATTGCGTGTTGAGTAGCGAAACCAAACGCCACGCTTTGCCTCGAAACCGGAGTCAAAAAAATGATTTTAAATATTGCCATTTTCTTGAGTGAGATTAAACCCACAACCTGTACTGTTTACAGTCACACGCTTGTGCCGCTGAGCCACGACTGGCCAGACTGGCTGATTTGTCAAGTTTTTGCAAGGACTATTTTTATTATGGCATAAACATAAACGTTTCATAAAATTAGTAAGAAGTATGCTTAGAAGAACTAGGAAGTCACCTTACATTAACTGTTTTAAAATATATTTTAGCAATAGCGTGAACTTGACACGTAAGCGTGGGGCCGCGTGAGTCCAAATTCATCCGCAGCCCCTCACTAGTGCTGGCCGGGTCTGTCCGGGCCTCGTCTCGTGAGCTAACCCATGCATCGTCTCAGAAGCGCGCGTCGACAGCCGCACGCGCCTACGACACGGCTGTATTAGTTTACCTAACTCGACTATTCCTTTTTCTACTCAAAACAGGACATCGGTTTTATTAATTTAATTATTTTGAATTATTGTATTACGAAAGCTTTTTCTTTGGCTTTTTTGCGGCTCCTTTTTGTTTTTAGAATGGCTTTCGTTTCTTTTTTGATGTCTGTATTTATTTATTTGGCTCTTCGAGTATGAAATTAGTTTTATTTAGGTATAATTGACTACAATTATGAATGATTTGGTTTTTTGTGGATTATTGCATTTGGTCACCTTCTAACAAAGGTATTCCGCCATAAACTGCAGCGAAACAAGATTCGACCGACTGAATTTATATTCCATTTCGAAAAACAGGACACCCAAGCGAAAACGGGATAGCCCCGTTGTTGACCGGGACGTCTGGTCACGATAAGCATACCAAATACTTATGTATATATCTTATATTTATCTTCTTTAAAATAAACAATATGAAAAATCACAATTGCTTTTTTAATAACTTTTACAAAACTAAAAATAAACAATATTAAAAAAAAACTGAGTACAAAGATGTATTATATGTAGTGAATTGTGAACGTAGTTTTACAAAAAAAATGATAATACAATTTAAAGCAAAGCTATGAACTAATGGGTTTAAATATCTATATAATAATTAAAAATTAGGTATACATATATTGTATAATTTTTTTTTTATAATTAATGCTGAGACCGTCGTAGTGAAGGGGGACAAGAGAGAGAATGAAATATTACTTATTAACTAGAGGCCGCCCGCGACTTCGTCCGCGTGGAAACCCTATGATAACGTAACAATATTATCAACATAAGAAATATGGTAACTAAGTATTGCAAAGCTCTAATATAAACTATGTGAGCAAGCTACATAGAGCTGCCCATGAGAAAAACATAGCGTGTCCAAATGTAGGTCTGCTACCTTCAAGGTTTGACCCTGAGAGCATTCAGTTTTCAGAAGCGATAAATGTATCTATTTTCAATTCGGAATCAATCCCGCGGGAACTCCGGGATAAAAAATAGCCTATATGTTATTCTGGGTCTTCAGCTACCTACGTACCAAATTTCATCGTAATGGGTTCAGTAGTATTTACGTGAAAGAGTAACAAACATCCATACATACTCACAAACTTTCGCATTTATAATATTAGTAGGATTCATATTTTCACTTCTTCGCTCTGGCACCAAGGCAAAAGCCCGGCGTTGGGTTGCGCGAGTCAACACTCAATGCCTCGAATAACTCGAAAAGTGGGGGACGGACTGTCTTAACACGATGCTTCCTCTGCCTTCCTACACCGTGGTGCAGCACAGTCTTGGGTTCAATTCACAATCGGAAAAATGAAATATTTTCATTTCATTCCGTTTGCTGGTCTGGTGCAAGGTCAGCCTGGTAAGGACAAAGATTGCGGCATTAAGATCCTCCACTCAACAGGCAATGGAACTGACTGAGATAAACTCCAGGTGGACTCTGCCTTCACTTCTACATACATGCGTGAACTTTAAAAATATATCATTTACCTTATAATACTGTCTTGCTAAATATATGTGTATGTGTGTGTGTGTGTATGCCTGTGTATGTGTGTGTTTAAATGTTTTTTTATAGTCTCCCTAAACATATGTTAACAAAAAAAAGGCGTCGTAGCACCTGTATAATCAGTTCACCTTTTCCCTTTTACAATGAAATAGAATAAAGAAAAATAATCACACATACGAGTATGTCAAATGATTTACAGGTCATTACCATTTAATTGTTTTTTTTTTTAAAGAAAGGTTACAATCAGCCAATTAAGTGTAATAATCAATCACATACTCGTATATTAAATAGCGGTAAATATTAGAACAAAGAACATCATTTAATTAATGACAGCGAAAAATGGCGAAAATAGTGACTTCTCTGTCTCTCTGCGTTACGCTGATTCTCATAGAGAGTTATACTTATTAAGAAAACGTATAAGAATTTGAACGTAGCGGAATTTGAACCCGCGCCTCTTTGGAAACCGTCCAAGAACTGTCAAAGAGGCGCGGGTTCAAATTCCGCTACGTTAACATTTTTATACGTTTTCTAAGTAAGTATTTTTCTTTCCTAAGTGTGGAATAACACTTTAAAAATGTTAAAAATACTCATAGAGAATTACTTGAAATTCCAAGTGTCTAACATTTTGTTATTAGAGAAATTTCTTTAAGTGGACACTAAAATTATTGTTTTATAATTTCGAAAGAATTATAAACATACTAATACTTACTAATAATAGTACTAATAATAGCCGAGGCCAGTCGTGGCGCAGTGGCACAGGGTGTGACTGTAAAATCGACTGGTTGTGGGTTCGATCCCCACTCGAGGAGATGAAATATTTACTTAAATTTATATTTCCATTTCTTCGCTCTGGTGTAGAGGTAAAGCGCGGCGTTGAGTTCTACCACTCAACACGCAATGCCTCCAAAATTCGGCAGAAAGTGGGGAACGGAGTGTCTTAACACTAGGTTCCGTCTGCCTACCCTGCTGTGTACGGGATACAGCGTGAAGCTAATTTAATAATAGTATTTACCACCTCTTGATTTCTGATAAATACAAAGTTATTTTTCAATAATGAAAAAATCATTCAGAATATTTTTTTCTTTTGGCGTTTTGGAATTTTTTTTTGCGTCCAAGCAATTTTTTCCAGAAACAAAATTATAAAATCATGTTTTTCGTTTATACACAAATTGATAATACCTGTTAAGTAAAACAATTAAGAAAGATAAAAAAGTATCCAATATTGTAATTTGAGTTTAAAACTAGTATGAGTTTGTTAAGCTTCATATTTTAAAGCTAGCGGAGTAGTGAGGGGAAACGAGGCGCCAAACGCTACCTACGGTTTTACGGTCCATGTTTCACTTCACTTCTTCACATCTGTAACTTCGTCCACTGCCATCAACATCTTTATCCATGCCTTCCAGAGGATTGTCATGTTTTTTTTGTTTGTTAATTTACATCAGATTTGGCCATTGTTGAAGCGATGCTCAAAATTGTAGAATCAAAACATTGGTACTCTATCAATACACTTAAGATACGAAGTAAAATATTATTTTATATTTATTTATTAATTTAAATACAATATTTCTATTTAAATACTTATAATAAATAGAGTAAAACTTTGAATCATAAGCACGCAAAATATATAAAGTTTGACATATTCCCCGATAGATGGCGTTACAACGAAATAATTCAAGCTATCGTTTGGTTCAACCGCGACGTATAAATAAGGGCTGAAGTCTTAGTTAAAGTTAACTGAACGCATAAATGGTTGTGGGTTTAAATTCCTAAATATTTTTGACGTGGTTTTTGTACTTGATAGTACAAGAACACAGATTATCTCTAACAAAAAAATTATATTAGACTTATAATTATAATTTATAATATTTAATATAT
The DNA here is from genome assembly GCA_018249775.1 of Heliconius hecalesia formosus. NCBI lineage: Eukaryota > Metazoa > Arthropoda > Insecta > Lepidoptera > Nymphalidae > Heliconius > Heliconius hecalesia. The sequence goes on along the minus strand of DWMY01001269.1, from coordinate 849 downwards.
TAACAAATATTAACAATCATCGATTTTTTAATTGTAAGATTATAGGATTCCCCGTAAGATCACTGTAACGAATAGAAACTAAAAAGTATCGATACCGTACTCGTGAGTAATATCGTACTTATAAAAGTATCGAGTACTTTTGTTAGAGTTTAATAATTGTAAACGTTAGCACGTCAAAATCAATAAGAAAGTAACGTCATTACGTCACTGACATTACTTGAGTAGTTTCAGTAGAACTGAACATAAATAAAAAGCAGTCAAAAACACGCTTTTGTAAAAAAAAATACAATAAATTTTTATTTCACCTACTCATAAATTTCCCGATTTAATGTCCCGTACCGGTATCCACGCAAGCCAATTACGCTTCTAGTAAGACCTCTCCGTAGTACAATCTTGGGTAGGAACTCACCGATTTCACGACTATCTCAAATATTCAACGACCACAAAGAAGTCTTAGACCCATTTGTAGATTGTCTAAATATACATTTAAAATAGTTCGCACATTTTAACGAAATAAATGATTTCGTTCAAGTTTAGACTTAATTTTATTTATAAATTGTTAATTTAAATGGTAATTGAGATTTTTTTTGTAATAATATATTCTAACGTGTTTTGCATTAGTAACATTAATTCTACTTTGTTTATTGAAATTGTAAGTAAACTCAAATAATGAAAACCGTACAATTTATTATTTTTTGTATAATTTTGCATGCTCGATCTAATAAATCTCTTATATAATAAAAGGATAGAAAAGTCAATTCTGTACATGAAAGATATAAAAAAAATAAAAATCAGGTCGGTTTATATGTCGATTATAGAACCTAAAAAACCACTCAGCAGAATTCTTGT
>DWMY01001268.1:0-15643 GCA_018249775.1 Heliconius hecalesia formosus | reverse complement strand
TGGAGCTTCACTGCAAAGTTCCACTGACTCGACATTTATACAGAATGAAGTATAAAATAGTTTTATATTTCCGAGACATATTTATATTTATGGCATAAAAATGTGTTTGTTCTGGTCTGGATAAACGTATGAAGAAAATATAAAAAAATAAGCTTTTTAATTTAACAAAAGCTAAATACTATTTTTGGCACTTTTTTTACCTAATAATTGCCAAAGTAACCACCACCCAAGCTGCAACTTCACTAATAGTATTTACCAGTGTTGGATTGCATTGGAACTTTCAACTTATAGAACAAAACACCTTACCTCACCTTTACCTCATATTTTTCATATAAAGTATACCATTTATATCACTCACATTGTTATGCACAAAACGTAACAAATTTCACGAGTGTTGAACGCAATACGATAATGCCTCTACAATTTGTTTTTACTTTCGGAATGAAAGTTAACTTTACTTAGGTAAGTACTTGACTTTAGGTAATTTTTGTATTATCTTTTTTATTTTTACGTATTTCCCACAACATTGATCAATAACGCGCATTGAATGTAGGGTGCGTGTGCTTGCGTCACGCGTCAAATAACATTTAACTACAGTATCTACTTACCTAAATAGCGCGGACATTTGTAGTGGCGTATTATTAAGTGAAGTGAAGATAATAAAATAAAGATATTAACGTGCAATCTGTTGTAAGTTTTTATTTTCACCTTTCAGTAATAAGATATTTTCACGCGTTCGCTAGCGTCTATCGAATATTTACTATGGTAGAGGCAAATGCGGTGCGTCGTTACACAGTATTTATTGCGATCTCGTGATAGCACTAAATGTATTATAAAATCTTATATCGTGAGATTATATTTTTTCCACAATTCGAGTGGTAACGTGCTTAGCTTTCCTTATTTGCTAACCGTACCACAAAGAAAAAAATTTGACATTTAGGCTTACTGAAACATCTAACTTTGATGTCAACGCAATCAAACGATGCGGTTGTTTATTTTCCTTTTATACTGTATATTGTTTTAAATTATTAGTGTAAATAGCTTATATTAGTGTAAAAAGCTATAAGGACCTCATTGACCTAAGAAATCTTTACATAATTTATAGTTTATTTCATTATACTAAAACAATGAGTTTATGTGGCTTTCCTCATTTTTGAGTAGTATCATGTTGGCAACAAGAAAATTAAAGTAATTCATTCTATTAAGTATGAATCAAATCCATAATTGTCGCGTTTATGATGAAACGCTGTGCCTATGTTAAAACACTTAATCGATGGTTCTCAGGTAAACTACCGAAAGTGAAAATTCGCAAATGTTTTCATTACTCTATTTACCACTAAGGAGGTTAGTTTTAATGAGCTTTTTTCAAAATTTCAAAACAATCGTTGTTTATGCGTTTTTTAAAGGAAAATAATCGAAAATTACCCTGATAAATGTTTCAAAACAGTAATAAAAGACATTTGTAATTTTTCATTTTCGATTCTTTACCTAGGAACTGTCATTTTCTTCATGCACCGGCCAATTGTCAAAATATTGCATAATTAGTAGTGGCTCTGAACGCTGTACCTTGTCTTGTTAAAAGAGTAAGAAAAATGAAAATATTTATATTTCATCCCCTCGAGTGAGAATAGAAATCATAACCGACGATTACATTTATATGCCTTGCCGCTGCGCCAGGACAATCTCGACCTAGACATATAATTCGTAAAGAAAATGTTCGAAAAGACAAATGATTAAGAAAATACTTAAAACAAAGGGTTGTATTACGATTTTATCTAACAGAACACGAAAGAAAATTTTTAATTCATTAATGAAATATCTCTTTTAATCAGTACCTAAAGGCCATAAATTGTGAGGCACCGACATTTTAAGCTAAACATTTGAAAGTCTTACTTAAATTTTGTTTGACTTATACGCTTTAGAAATGTTATTGTATTTGGAAGCTACTTTTGACATTGAGAGTAAATTTGGAAGATTTCTTGTTATTGAGACAGCTTTTTGCAGAAATTAATATAATCATCGAAAACATAACACAATAGCAGGATAAATAGGGAAAACTTAAGGCACTCCATTTCTGGGGGAAAAATTGCGAAATTTTCAAGACAACACAGTTGGTCTTCTTAACTGAGAGAGAAAATAAAATAAATTACTTTCTTTAAGTGTGATCGAGCCCACAGCAGTCGTTTCCGGCCTGAGGCTATGATGTGCCACGACGAGCTTTTAAATATTATTTTTATATACTACTTATTTACATTGTATGTTTTTTTTTGAGATAAATACTGTAACATTTTAATTTACATTTGACTTTGACAGCGTAATCAAATTCTATGCTACCAAAGGCACTTTCTATTGACCTAGAATCATGAAATAAGGCAACATGCGAGAATTTACAGTAAAATCTTTAAATTTTTCATTTATAGGTGTACGGGTATCATAGAAGAAATAAAATCTTTATCAATTAGTTGTGCCGTAAACTGAAAATAGTGAAAATAGGATGGAACTTTCAGCGTGTGAGACTGACTCGCATTTTACCAACTTTAAAACTTTATTTATTAATTCCAATTCTAGATTACTACAAAATAATAACAATGAGTGAAAGTAAATGTTGTAGATGTTTATTTGGGAAGGTGGAATGACCTTATATTCTTAGCAAAACTGCCTTTTGAAATGGCTGTTGGACGATTTGACTACTTGAATAAAGAATATTTTTATTTTAAATTAAAAAGTTCTTATAATTTGATTAAATTTTGATTGAAACTTGCTAAATAGTTTAAAGATATATAATTACATAAGAAACACATAAATATTAAAATAAATTTAAAAAAAGGATATAAAATATATCCTACGGCGCTACCCTGATGAAAGGGGTCGTAACAAAAAATAAATCAACTTGACAATTTATTAAGAGTAAAAGGTGTCATGTTATAGAAATAGGAGAGCAGGTGTTATTTATTAGACCGCCTTGTAAACCTTTCCTTTAGATTACTTACTTATTATTATATTTTTTTATATATTTTTTAACATATGTCTACTGGTACCTTTTGGATATAGTTTTATTTAAATATTCTCATTTTTAATTTACTTGTAACAATTTTCATAACATTTTTCTACAGCTTGATGTTGTATACGTCATATAGCAGGATGAAGCGATAATCAAGTGTTAAGACAATTCATTCTTCGCATTTTGCACGATTTCCAGACACAATGCGTGGCGAACTTCAACACCGGGCCTTGTTTTGCCAGAGCGGGGATAAGAATTACTCATATACATAAAGAGCATCGAACCCACAACCATCACCGTTCCCAGTCTGGCAACGTCCCACTGTCCCAAGATTTCCAAGATTACGCTACCAGTGGATTTGAATTTGGTGTAAAAGTAATAGATTGCAGCAAATATTTCCTTATAACGTGTTGAAAATAAATAGATGATTGATAACGCAGTGATTTCCTGATCGTATCTAATTAAAAATCTTAGAACTATGTAGAAAATTGATTTTATACAATTAAGTTTGTATTATTAAAACAAAATAAAATAAGAACACATTATAAAGAAAATATTTTAAATTCATTTGAAGTGTTTGAAATTTACGTGGAAAACACATATTTTTCGATTATTAGAGCTTCGGTATTGGGCTAAAAGATATTAAGAATTTTTTTTCTTGTAATCGTATCACCATTTTAAGACCCTGGGGGCCGTTCAAGTATTACGTAAACAGTTTTTTTGCAATTATTGACCGCCCCCCCTCCCCCATGTCATCAAAAATAAGCAATCCTCTAAGAAGTATTTAATTGAAAACGTGAAAAATAAGCAAACCCAAGACCCCCCCGCCCCCCTACAGTGCTTACGTAATACTTGAACGGCCCCCTACCCACGATTTTTATTTAAATAAAAATTTAAATTGACCGACCCACTATTTACATGCCATATTTACACTTCCTAAGCTTAGTGATTTCGTCATTGTTTGTCAAGAAAAGAGAACTATCACCACAATAATGAAGTATAGTGATATTTCACTACACTATTTCAGTGAAACTAGTGGATTATTATAATTTCGTCTACTTCAGAGTGAATATATTAAATAATTATTTTAAAACGATTTACATAGCTGCTGAAAGCCGACACGCCACGACAATGCCCTCATAATGTATTATAAATTTAATATCTGGCGCAAGAACGTTAATTGATATTAATGGGAATTCATATCTTCGCAAAAATCTTCGTTATTAATTTTGCAAATTTTGGCGATTTAGAAGTAAACGTTATAAATTTACTGTATTGTTTATAACGGAGTTTAATAAATCATGGCTGACTGTCTTTGGTAGGTGTATAACTAAATGTTTTTTTCGTGTTTTTGTTTATCTTATGCAACTACGACTGTACAAATTTTCAAAGGCTGCGTAAAATCATTTTAGTAATGCAAATGACAAAAAAATCGTCATAAATGAGTAGGATTTACTCACCATATCAATTTTGTGATTGTAAACCAACGGGAAGTACAATTTATAAATATAAAAGTTGAGAAATTCACTTCGTATAAAGTGAACTATAAATATATCTTTGTAATTTTTTTGTGACATACATATCCATTTTTTCGTACATTTTCCTGTATTTCTCTAGTAAGTTCTCAATTCTTGCGAAATTTAATAGTCCTAGGTCTACGGGAAGCACCCTATATGTTTTGATTACGCGGCTGATTGCATATAATATGCAACCGACCAAGCAAAAACGCTCGTATCTATATTGCGTGGATTTAGGAGTTTAATTTTTTTGTTAATACAATCCGTACAATTGGATATTTGATCAAATATTTCCTCGTATTATAATTTTGAAAAAAATATCTTCGCATCACGAATCTTAGGTTTAGCACGAAAGTGTTTAACTAATGTGACTTAAAATTTATATCTTTATTTTATTGCTCGCATATATGTATTATCATACGCTTCTTACAGGTGAGAGACCTTATGATTACAAAATTTTAATATTCATAATTATAATAAAATGGAAATAAAATAAAGTTGTTATAAATTTCTAGATAAATGAATTTAGAGATATTTTATAAAATTATAAGCTCTAAATTACTTTTGATTTTAGTTTCATTTTATATTATGCATTTAGCGTTGTAGGCGGAGAGAATAAGAAGGTTATCCAAGTTTTTTTTTGAATGTTGAAGAGGAAATCATCGTCAATTACCATTTATATTTTTTTGTCAGGTGCACTCTGTATCACGCACACATCAGGGTAGATGGAGGGAACCTCGTGTTAACCAACTCCGTTGCCATTTTTCACTGAATCCTGGAAGTATTGCTCAATGACCCCCTTTACCATTTCACTATAAAGTCATACATATCGACTGCACTACTGTGACGTCACCTCACAATATTAAACATATAAAAATTCTCAGACCCTAGTAAAATGTCGAGACAAAGCATTTGTGAATAGTCCTTTTGATGTCTATTAAACCTTGAGTACTGGAGCGATGCGTTGTGTCGTAAAGAATGTCAATAACAATGTACAGACAGTGAAATGTATTTTATGGTTATCGTTTATATGTAAATAATAAAAGAGTTTGTTTGGTTAAGCGCGCTAATCTACATATAGACATTACGTGTTAGACTGTAAAATACTAATTACTGTAAACTTTCATTGAGTGCGATAGTAATCATTTTGTCACTCTGGTCACAATATAAAGTGCGGCGTTGAGTTCTGCCATTACACATGCAATTTCTAGAAACCTTAAGTAAAAATTCGGAAACGGAGTGTCTTAAGTATAATATAATACAATATTTATTAAATTAAAATTTTCGTACATAACAATAACTTAAATCGGTAATAACTGCATTAGTATTAGTCGTCCTTTCATATAATAATATATCTAATTTTCACAAACAAATAAAATAATAACATAATATTTAACAAGAACCAAACATGAAATAGAAAAACAAAATTCAATAATTATAAATATATGCATAAATTACTCAAAAGATAATAAAAATCTAAGTGTTCTTCGCTTCCTATGCAATATCGATAAATGGGTGACGCTGTTTTTTTTTTTTTTTGTTGAAGCGTTTCATTTATCAGTCTAATGCTGAGCCATACTTGTAAATAGAGTAAACTTCATTGTATATTTAAAAAGAAAATGATACAGTTCTCCAAGTAGAAATTGAACCCACAACCGCTGTGTTTACAATGAGGCGTTGTGCTGCCGCAAAACGACGACCTTTATTTTTATAAACTCTTAGTAGAAAAATCCTTAGATGTCTTCAGCTATCTTCTTTATCACATCTTCTTCGTAAAGCGTTTGTTTATCCAGCTTCATTGCTTGTAACTTTACTTCAGCTTAAACCTTAAAAACACTTTCCGTCAGTTGTAAGCGTGAAAACTTACTTTAAGTGGTGTTGTAAGTTAAACTTAAAACTACTTTGGTCGTTTGGCAAAATGATAACATAATAGCGCTATTATGTGAAAATAACAATTTACCTCTTAAAAAAATAGAATAGTTAGCCTTGAAGGACTCTGATATTTAGAAAACTGCGGTGTTAAGTTCCGCCACTCAATGCAATGAATGTCTTAAAATAGCCAGTGTGTAGAAAACAGATTGTCTTACCACTAACTTCCCTCTGCCTATCCTGCCATGTACGGAATGCAACGTGAAAATATAAGTAAGAAAAAAAAACATCTACGTCTGTAGATTCAAGTCTAGTATTTCCGAACTATAACTATATCTAAGTATAACTATATGTGAGGCCAGTCGTGGCGCAGGGGCACAACGTGCGCCTGTAAATCGACTGGTTGTGGGTTTTATCCCCACTCGAGGAGATGAAATATTTATTTACATTTATATTTTCACTTCTTCGCTCTGGTGTCGATTGGAAAGCGTGGCGTTGAGTTCCGCCACTCAACACGCAATGCCTCCAGAAATTGTCGGAAAATGGGGAACGGAGTGTCTTAACACTAGGTTCCCTCTGCCTACCCTGCTGTATGCGGGATACAGCATGAAGCTGAAAATAAAAAAATATATCTAAAATTTTTACTATCTTCCATACACTCGCGGTACTATTAAAATATACCATCATACATCTGGTGCATTTTACGAGTTCATAAAATTTATAATAAATGCTCTACTATACTATTTAAAGGATACTACCAACTTGCAGCGTGAGGTGACGCCAGTGCCTTGTATTCCACGAAAATATGATATAAAAGCCTGAATTCCACGAAAATATGATATAAAAGCCTGTATTCCACGAAAATATAATTTATATGAAACAATAATATGAACTTACGAACATAATATTATGTATGTCTAACTTAGCTATTAAGCTTTTATGCTTAAGCCCATTTGTTATGAGCGAGTGTTTTATGAACCGCTTTCTAGTAGGTTAGTTTTAAATTGTTTTATGCAGCTTTATTAGTAGAGCTAGTAAAATATTATGAATAATTATCCTTTAATTAAAGACTGTTTGTATAAAATATATATTGTTAGAAATCGGAAGCGGGTAACGTTTTAAAAAAACAATATAAACACATATCCTCTATATGATTCTAAGCTATTTTGAAAGAGATACTATGTAATTGAAATAAGTGATATGTATCACCTACTAACAATACTTCACACTAGTTTCCTTCCAATTTTCCAATTCTCTCTTACACGAGTATGCTAACAATATTTTATAAGGATATTTCTAAATAATAATTGGAAGAAAATGAAATGATATAAAATCTAATAATTATAATATGAAATTACTTGTTATAAATTAACTTAAAGCCAAAAAAAATATTGTGACGAGCGTATAAGATGTTCGAAGTAGCTCGATAAGCCCTGGCAAAGTACATTTTTAAATATATCATTTTTCTAGTGATTTAAGCTATAACCTGCTGGTGACAGGGTGGCAAATACAAATTCAACAATATATACACATACAACAATATATGAAAAACGATATTTAAAGTATAACTATCAGACAAAAAGCTTTGAGGCCGTCGTGGCACAGTTGCATAGCGTCTGGTATATGGTCACGAAAGTTGAGGGCTCGATCTCTACTCAGAAGAATGTGTTATTTTTATTTCTCCTCAAATAAGAAGTGCGGCGTTGAGTTCCACCAATCAACACATCTCGAGTATCTAAATAGCACAGGACTCTTTCTGCTATTGCAAAGAATGACAAAAACTACTTACATACTTCAAATGTAATTAACTTTAATCAAGGCCTTGTCTCATATTTCGAGTTAATGATTATTTGTCGCGATCTCGTGCGGCCGCCGTTAAAAACGATGGGGAGAAAACTGCTCTTTTGTGAGTTTTTTAGCGAAAATATTATAATAAAGTATTAATTTTATTATCTCAATTTATTTTTTGATGAAACAGTGCTTAAAGAACTTGTGTTTTAATGGGTGTTATTAAATATTTTATGTAATTGAACTTTAATTATACTTGAAAGAATGCGTATTTTTTACGACGTTATTGTAGCTGCTATGGGTGTATTGATTATTTAAAATTAAAATTAAATTAAATTAGCTTCACGCTGTATCCCGCACACAGCAGGGTAGGCAGAGGGAACCTAGTGTTAAGACACTGCGTTCCCCACTTTCTGCCGAATTTTGGAGGCATTACGTGTTGAGTGGCAGAACTCAACGCCGCGCTTTGCCTCGACACCAGAGCGAAGAAATGGAAATATAAATTTAACTAAATATTTAATCTCCTCGAGTGGGGATCGAACCCATAACCAGTCGGTTTTTACAGTCACACCTTGTGCCACTGCGCCACGACCGGCCTCACATATAGTTATACTTAGATATAGTAAAGCACTTATAACAATATTATTTCAGTAAGTATTCTAATAATTGGGCAATCTTTAAAATAATAATTTTTAAGACACTTGTTCTTCGTTTCCTGCTAAACGATGCATTTCCGAGACTTTAAAAATATAACTAAGACAAGCGAGAAAATGCCCCTGGAATTCGGCGGAAAGTAGGTAACAGGAGTGTCTGAACACAAAATGTACAGAGTCACTCTGCAAAAAAAATATTTACTTTCATTTTCTACCTACCTATAATAATTTTAAGCAACCCACAACGACCGCGCAACTCACCGTCAGTTTAAGCAAATTTGGAAATTATCAATTTCGATGCAAATCACCTTCACTTTTAGGCAATATGTTCTGATAATACGTCAACTTGATATAAATATAAATAAATAAATTTGGTTAATTGTTAATTTGGTTAATTTGGTTAATTTTGGGTAATTTGGTAATAACATTATAGCCAAATAGCAATTGTTGTAAATAATATGTTTTGATAGTACAAAAAAATAAAAAAAAATATTTATTTAAAGCTATCCTTTTGTTCAGCTTCACGCTGTGTCCCGCACATAGCAGAGAAGGCAGAGGGAACCTGTGAACCTAGTGCTAAGACACTCCGTTCCCATTTAGATATTGCCATACCCCAAAATTCTGAAGGCATTGTTTGTTTTGTGGTGGAACTCAACGCCGCATATATAGCTTAAACTTAAAGAATTGAAAACTTCTACTAATATAAAGCCATAAAGCGTAACGTATGGCGCTGCGTTCTCTCTGATTATCCCGCTATTGAGCGTGAAACTAGTTTAGTTGTTTTAGTTTTAATATAAAACTTTCATTATCTATTATTATCTTATATTATAGTATTACTATATTTACATCACGCTTTGTTTCGTATAGTAAGATATCTAGAGAAAATCAAGTATTAAAACACTCTGTTCCGATTTCCTTTCGAATTTGAGACACTGTATATTTAATGACTCCAACTTTACGTCGCTCTTTATCTCTCGAGGCGGGGAAATAAAAATTATTCATTTACCTAAATAGGGACTGAAGCCACAATATCGTGTTTCAAATGTTGTTCGCTGTGCCACGATGGTCTCTATTATTAAATAGATTGAATAGATCCTGCCCCTCTATTCTAATAAAATGTAGGAGATCTAGATTGAACCTACCACTCTTTAGAATCGAAATCGAATTTCCAACTGTGGCACATTTCCTTTAACCGTTTTAAACGTATGTAAACTAATCTTAAGTGTACCTCAGAATTGTATTGAATTGTACAATCACAATGAAATATTATATGTCAAGTACATTATATTGTTAGGAATGAATGCCAATGGCTCTTGAGTAGGTCAAAGTTACTTGCTGGAACTTGTTTTATATGACGATTCTCTTATATGACAATTGGAAATATAATTATTGCTTATAGAAATTATTGAAAATTATATATACCTTTGAGGCCATTCGTCGTGCAGGGGAACAAAGTGTGACTGTAAAATCGACTAATTGTGAGTTCGATCCCCACTAGAAGAAATTAAACATTTATTTACATTCATATTATTCATTTCTTCGTTCGTGCAATGCCTCCAGAATTCAGCAGAAAGTGGTGAACGGAGTGTCTTAACACTAGGTTCCCTCGGCCTACTCTGCTGTGTGCGGGATACAGCTTGAAACTTCAAAAAAAAAATGTATACATATAACGCTCGCTTGGAGCAACAAAGACATATTTGCAAATTTTAGAATACTAGCGGCCCGACGAGGCTTCGTCTGCTTAAGCTTGATGTTATATTATAGCTAAATTATATACAATCTTTACATAAACTGCAACCTATGTGTTGTTCTGATGGATAAGATTTATTACAGTTAAGTAAAGTTTCATCTTAATCAATTCAGTAGATACTACATGAAAGCGGAATATTCGTCCTTCGTCACAAACTTTCACATTGACAATATTAAAGTAGCATTTACATACACGAGACACAATTAAAAATTGTGAATAGTTTCCACATATATTGACATATTTAAATAGGTTTAGAAAAGTGCAAATACGTCATTGTTGCACCAAATGAGTGATATGTATTGAGTGCCGTTAAATTTAAAGTGACCAAATTCAAATATACTTGTTACTTTGCTATAATTTTGAAACAATACAAAAAACTTAGAAAAATAATAATTTTACATAATTATTTTTCTAAGTTTTTATAATTTTCTTTATTCATCTTTTCGAAGTTTTTATATTTCATTCTCGTTAATTGGAAACTTTTAAGTTACCTCCAGATTTCCTCCTGCGGAAATTGGGAAATGAAGTATCTTATTTGACCGGTGTGTCTTAATTCTAGGGTTCCTCTAATATTCCCTCTGTCAACTCTTCTAAGTGCGGTATACAGTATTTCTTCATCTTTATATATTTATATAAGACAAAACTTAAAATATCATTACTAAATCAGAATTCTACCTTACAGCAGTAACTCATAAAGCGATTATTATACTTATTCTTTTATTTTTTTGGAAATTCTTAAAATCATATGTATCTATATACTATATATATATAAAATTCTTCCATTTTATATATATATAAATTTGGAAATAGGCAGGATAATAACAAGATACGGACTAGACATTTTAATTTCAGTAGTACATCTACAATTTATTTGTTTTATACAAAACAGAAACTTAACTAATTAAAAGTTTCAATTTACGACCTGTCTTAGAAACACAAGGAAACCTGTTGATTTTGACCTCTTTAAATTGTTAAAATTGGATTTCTGGGTATAAATCTTATACAAGATTTTTAATTATACTTATAAACAATTAAAACCAGTTGTTATTTTATTAGTAGATACATGCTGTGATTGTCTTTAATCGGAAAAAACGTTTAGTCTACAAATAAATCTCGATGTACCTAATTGTTGGCCATGTTGTAATGCTTCTTCCATTGACGATTCTAAATAAATACGTAAAACCTATATTTTGGCTTTCAATACTAAAAATGTAATTAAATAAAAATATAAAATATATATAGCTGTAATCACTCAGTAACAGTTGAAGATGCGATTCCTACTTAAGAGTAATATTAATTTCCATTTCCTGGCTATGGCAACGAAACAAAAGCATAAATAACAAATATTTTATTTCCTCGAGTAGGAATCGAACCCACAACATGTGGCGTTTTCAGTCGCACTAAAACTATACCATATTATTCTAAAATAATGTTGAACTACCTATTTTATGTTCATATGTGTTATTAAACGCTAGTACAGGCTAAAAGGAGGCTTATACTCGAGAGGTAATAAAAACGAGATTTTTAATTTAAAAATCTGTAATAACTGAGAGGCTCGTTTCTGTTTGGTTTCGTATGCATATAGGAATTAGATTACCTACTATAGCTGTTTAGTGAAACATAATGAAGCATTATCAAGATGTAAATTAATTTGAGTCCAGTCGTGGCGTAGGGGCACAAAGTGTGACTGTAAAACCGACTGGTCGTGGGTTCGATCCCCACTCGAGGAGATAAAATATTTACTTAAATTTATATTTCCATTTCTTCGCTCTGATGTCGAGGTTAAGCGCAGCGTTAAGTTCTGCCACTCAACACGTAGTGCCTCCAGAATTCGGCAGAAAGTGGGGAACGCAGTGTCTTAACACTAGGTTCCCTCTGCCTACCCTGCTGTGTGCGGGATCAAGCGTGAAGCTGATTTTTTTTTATTAATTTCGTAATATCTATTTTTTCTATTTTTTTGAGGCCAGTCGTGGCGCAGTTATAATTGGTCGTCGTCGTGGCGCAATAGGAACCGTTTCATTGTAAATGGAAAGGTTGTAGTTTCGATTCTAAGTGAGGATATGAAATTATTTTATTTCACCGCTCTGACAACAAAGCGTCACGACGAATTTTTACACTCGTAACGCAGTGGTTCGAAAATTGAACGGGGGGAAGAATACGACATACGAGGGAAGTGAAAGGTAAAACGGAAAAAGTTGGAATAGTTCTAATTATATGATGAGAGTCATCGGGAAGCGATAAGTATACATTATTAGATAGGGCAAAACGATTGTTCGAATCATTTTAAATATTGAGATTTTATGAAAAATATGGGAAATTGAAAATCCATGCACCTCTTACCCCCCGAGATATTGCGTGTTTAGTGGTCGGACTCAATGATGTGCAATAATTGAAATGAAAAAAAAAAACATTGTAAATTATATTATAGTAAAAAAAAAGTACAAAATGTAAAGAAAATATAACTCTATTTATTGATTGTTTATTACAAATCAACTTGAATACAAGTAAAATAAATATGTCGACATAGCAGAGCGTGGTTTCGATCCACGGACCTCTGGGTTATGGGCCCAGCACGCTTCCACTGCGCCACTCTGCTGTAGGAGTATATCTTTAGAATTTACAAATATATAACGAACTTTTTAAGATAGATTAGATTCAATTCTTAATATTGTTTTTCTATACAGAATTATTATTTTTTTTTATGTGAGATTGTATTAGTTAATGAACATTTAAATCATGCTGATTGTTTAGTCTTATACAGAGTGTTTTTGTAATACAATTAAAACAAAAGAGATTATTCAAACAAAATAATTAATAAAATTATCGTTGTGAAATGAATGACCCACACAGACAGCGATAATAACACACACGCTTCATTCACGTAATCAAAAAGTACGTATCCCTTTCTCCTTTTAGTATGTTTTCTTAGAATGAAAAGTCTGCTACTTTTCAATCGGCAACGCTTTGTAGTATTTCTGTAGTAGTATGTGTTTATAGTATTTATTCGATTTTATCGGTATTCTTAACTGCGTCACATGAAATACATTACGGATAAACATCGTAAAATAAAACAAAAAATCCTACATCTAAGCTGTTGAGTTATCTTGATAAATTTTTTTAGGTAGGTTTGAATTATTTTACTTTATATGCTATTCCTATAAAGGAGCGCAGACGCTTCCACTCTGTAAAAGATTTAGGCTTTTTCTTACATAGTAGGGAAAGTAGAGTGAACCTAGTTTTCCAATTTATGAGAGATTGCGTTTTGGTTTGCGTAACTAATGATTGAACATACACTCACTCGCGATTACATTACTTATTTTTTTTTTTTACTTGCCGCTACTTACTACTTACTACCACATTTATTTATGTTAACACTATTAAATTTACTTACACTCACAGGCCCCATCTCAGTTCTTAAAGGTTAAAAATACAATATGTCTGAAAACATATAAAAAACAAATAAAATGGTTTGATTTAAATTCAATTGAAGAAAGCTCATAACCTAATCCAAAAGTCTAAACAGAAATGTGACCGAAATTTATCTGCTCACGGACCGGCAGTAGCTTTCTTTACGACCATTTGAACTTCAAAGCACAGCTTCATCCTCTAAGGAACTCGTGAAATAGAATGGTAAACAAAATAGCTAAGAACCTTTTAGTCAGAATGGACAAATTTTGATTGTATATTTAACTGCATTCTATACAACGAATTATTAATATATTTACTAACCACGAAGATACTACTGTTTAAGAAACACACAATAAAATATTTTTTTTTTTACAATCGTCGCATTAACGGTCAGGTGCTGTGGCGATGTGCCACGACGGCCGTAAACGAAAAATCATTATTGTGCTCATATCAAAGATTATCAAAAGCATATCAAAAATACTGGAGGAAGGTCACGCAGAGGCAAAAAAAAAAAAAAAAAGCAGGAGGACCTTCCGGAGGGCATATATGAAGAGGTTCATGACAGTGGACGAGGCGAAAGAGGTATGTAGAGACCGTAGCGTTAGGCGCTCCGTTCTCTCTGACTACCCCGCTAGGGATAAAGCGTGAAGCTAAGTTAATTTGTTAAGTAAAAAGTCACAAAAAATTCTAAAAGTATTTTGACAGAATATAATTATAAAGTAAATGTTGTAGTTTAATAAATTTTACGGTTATTTAATTTTACGGTTCAATAAGTTTGTCGTAGTCGTACACCAAGCATCTCACTTTTTCCTGCACAGTAAAGATGGATGGAACCTAGTAAAAATACACTCAGCTCTCCATTTCGCACAGAACGCTGTCTTTTTACCAGAAAAAAAAATAAAATAATAATATCCATTGAGCGGGAATCAAACTTACACAAATTTCTCAAAACATAGTGTATATAAAATACACTACTACATCATCGATAAATAATACAAAATCAATCACATGTTTACCTAATGATTAACAGATTGAAATTATAGAATTACGCCCGAGCTTGAGCCTCGTTTATAAATCACAACGCGAACATATTTCTTTTGGCCTGTCAATTTTATCCTATCATTAATAATAAATAAATCATAAAAGTAGCTTTTGTAAATGAGTTGTTGTAAAAATTAGCTTAGTAAGAAGCCTTTTTATCTTATTATTAAAATTTTTTTTTGGAGGATTTTTTATGTAATTTATATTTTATATATATATATATATATATATATATATATATATAATATTAAAACTATTGTAAAAATATTTAACTACGATCAAAAAAATAAATAAAAGGTAACTGTAAGTTTAATATTTTCGTTAATTGAGACTATCTGCGACTGACTACAGCGAAGCTGGTGCAGCGAAACAACATCTGATTGTAAACGTCGTAAATAGATGTGGGTTCGATTCCCACTTAGAGGAATGTATTATATTAAATTCCTCATATGCTTCCCGCGACTTCTTAAAAATTGGGTTGTGTATTATTAAAAAAGACCTTTTAAAACGGTGCGTGTTAAATGGTCTTAACACTAGATTCATTAATAATAAAAATTTAATCTATTTCAAATCATATTTTAAATCATATTTCAAGAAAGAATATTGAATAAATAAA
>DWMY01001267.1:0-15647 GCA_018249775.1 Heliconius hecalesia formosus | reverse complement strand
AACGCCGCGCTTAACCTCGACACCAGAGCGAAGAAATGGAAATATAAATTTAAGTAAATATTTCATCTCCTCGAGTGGGGATCGAACCCACAACCAGTCGGTTTTGCAGTCACACCTCGTGCCGCTGAAATTTAATTATTAATAATTTGTAATGAAAAAAAATTGAGATGAGACTTACGCTCGACCCTCACGAGCTGTCCGCAGTTGGCGACGCGGACGTCCTGCAGGGGGCGCGCGTTGCGGTCCACGGGCAGCGCCTCCAGCTGCCGCACCAGCGCCGCGCCCGCCGCCACCGCGCCGAACACCACGTGCACACTGCAACAAGTCTCACTGTAAACGATGCTTGTGGGTTCTTTGGTGTCGAGGGTAAGTGCAGCGTTGAGTTCCACAACTCAACACGCCAGATACCTCCAGATACAGATACCTCCAGAAATCGGCGGAAAATGGGCAACTGAGTGTCTTAACACTAGGTTCCCTCTGCCTACCCTGCTGTATGCGGGATACAGAGACGCTAAAAAAGACCATAATACATAAACTAAACTAACTTCACGCTTTATCCCTAGCGGGGTAGTCAGAGAGAACGGAGCGCCAAACGCTACGGTCTCTACATTCCTCTTTCGCCTCATCCACTGTCATGAACCTCTTTATACATGCCCTCCGCGGGGTCCTCATGCTTTTTACGTAACCTTCCTCCAACATCCTTGATACTTTGTTTTCGAAGGTCAACCGAGGCCTCCTCTTACCTCTCTTACCGCTCACATCATAAATCTTTTTTGTCATTCTCTCATCACTCATTCGTTCGACGTGCCCAAACCAGCTGAGCACGTTTTTCTTCATTCTCACTGTGACATCCTCGCTATTACCTGCGATCTGTGTACCTCTTCATTGCGGATTCGATCAGCTAAGCTGATTCCGCATATTCAACGAAGAGATCGCATCTCCACAGCATTCATCTTCCTTTCATTCTTCTTCTGTAATACCCATGTTTCGCCGCCGTATAACAGTCGGTACCACAACTGCATTGTATACGGCCAAACGCGCAGTTGTGCTGACGTTTCGCCGTCTCATCAATGCAGCTAAGGTTCCGTTAACCTTGTTACCGGCAGCAATACGCCTTTCCACATCTATCTCGTATCTTCCATCTCTACTGAACATACTTCCCAAGTATATCACTTCATTTACTTGTTCTAATATCTAACCATTTACACTGATCTTGCATTCCGTCCTTTCTTCATTTCTTTCAAAAATCAAAACCTTTGTCTTATTCGCATTGAGGCTTAGACCATTATATTCACGCCTTTCTTTCAGAGTGGTGACCAATGCCTGCAACTCGCATTCTGATGATGCAATAAGCACAGCATCATCTGCGTACAGGAGACGTATTGCACTCTCAACTTCTTTTACACTGATTTCGCCATCAGCTACATCAAGACTCACCGTTTCGCTGTTACTTGAGACTGAGGCGTCATCACATTCATACATCTCCTTGTAAAATTCCATCCATCCCTGCAAAACATGTGGTTGTTCTGTTAGAATTTCACCGTCCTTTGAATGCACCCCTTTCATTCTACAGGTTAGCGAGCAACCTCGAGAAACACTAACAGACACTAACACGCTTTTCTCGCCAGAAAAGCTTCGTGTTTTCCCTGAAGTTGTTCGTTAACCTTTCATCTCTTTCATTCTCTGCCTTTTCACGCTTCATCTTTATCAGTACTTTCATTTGGTGCTTTTGCAGCTTATACTCTTTTTCTTATCTCTCTCATATATTTATCCTTACCAGAGGCTTTATAATCCTGCCATGCCTTCTTCTTTCTTTCTACAGCATCTTGCACTTCATCATCCCACCATTTGTCACGCTTTTTGCTAAAGCCTCTTTTTCTTTTACCACATACCCCTATCGCTGCTTTCTTCATACATTCCCTAAGGTTCTGCCAGCATATTTCATTTCTGCGAACAGACCCCTTATTCTAGCAACGACTAGATAGTGGTCTGTTCCCAGATCAGAACCCCTAAACACTAGGAATAATTCAATCATACTTTTCCCTTCCGTTCGCTCCCATGTATACATGTGAATTTGTTTTTGGTCACACATAGTGTTTGCCACAAAAAAATTAACATAATACATAATATACATATATTTAAAATTGAAACATAAAACGTGACACTCACTTGTCGAGATGCGGCGCCGGCTGTGTTGTTCTACAACACACAAAAAGTACCAGAATGATAGCGCGCCGCTCGCCGCCGCGGCCGCTCTCTACGCAACCAATGCACACGTGAATATACATATGTGAGGGTAAACTTGTGTCTACCATGTACCTTTATGTAGTCATTATATAAGAAAAATGTAACCCCTCACTGTCTGTGTATGGAAGATACACTAGGCAAAATTATTATGGGGGCATTTCACAATCTAATAAAACCTGAGCTTGTTTGTTTGTATGTTTGTGCAAACACAGAAATGGCTTAACCTATTTTAATTCAGTTTTCACATATAAAAGAAAAAACACAAACTTGCTGCAATATGTAGTGTTTGTTTTTTTTTAATCGGTTCATAATTTATAAAAAAACTATATCAATTATATACTTTTCCACACAGTTGAAGTCCAAGCACTGCTAGCATAATATACAATAAGTATCTTGAGAAATTATCTCTTAATGTTTCCTTGAAAAAAGATCTCACAAGAAAGCTACATTGAGTTTTAAACTGTGAAGTCAGTCAGTAATAACAAAAGAGTTTTCTTTATAGATGGTAAACCAATGTATAATATACTTTTTTAATTCAGGAAACAGAAACAGGAAATGTCTTTTTGTATAAGAGAAGGTGAGTATTGTTTTCCTAGATTGATTTAAATAATAGTATGATATGTAATATACTTAATATGGCTGAAATAAGAATTAAAGTATTTTTTTCTGTTTTCTTACTTTTCCTTGGTTGGTTATATTTTAATATTTTTAATAAAAAAAGAGATATATAATATTAAATTAAACCTTTAAAAGAAAAAATATTAATGTATATGTCGGTAAAGGAGTAGCGTCAAGTATATTAGTAGTTATTAGAAGCATTGTAGGAGTGAATCTGCATAAGTCTGATTGTAAATGCAATGGTTGTAAGTTTGATTCCCATATAATATAAATTTCTCCTTTCTAGCTTTACAAAGTGTACCTTTTCTAAATGATTTCTTTATTATTTATCATTTAAAAAGACAAATTAAAGTATATATATACTAAACGGTGAATAATTTCACCCTTCAATCATTTTTTTTATCTGTGTTTAAATTTAAAATAAGCTGTTCACCCAATACTGTAGTAAATATAAATAGTGATATAGCTAAATAATAATCTAAGGCTTAGCTAACTAGAGGGAATAGATAGTTTTTATAAAGTGCAGATTTAAATCTCGCTACATTAAAATTTTCATACATTTCAAAATATTTATACAATCAACTGTTTGACACAGCTAAAAAAAAGCATAAAACATCCTTACCGTTGCATGTTGTACAACTTACATAAAGAACTGTGAACCATTTGTATCTTTGCCCCTGTTAGCCATTGATAGTAAATATGGTCTGTCATGCTTCATTTCAAATATCTCATCTGTGTAAAAAATATAAGAAATGTTATTTGATTAGCAACACTTAAGTATTGCAAATGATAAATATTTTACAAAATCTAATAAATCAGCTTCACGCTGTGTCCCATACACAACATGGTAGGCACAGGGAACCTAGTGTTAAGACACTCTGTTCCCCACTTTCTGCCGAATTCTGGAGGCATTGCATGTTGAGCTGGCAGAAATCAATGCCGCGCTTTGCCTCGACATCAGAGCAAAGACATGAAAATATAAATTTAAGAAAATATTTCATGACCTCGAGTGGGGATCAAATCCACAACCAGTCAGTTTTACAGTCACACTTTGTGCCCCTGCACCACAACTGGCCTCAAATATTTAAGTAAATTATTCAACAGAGTGATTTCTTTTTCATATATTATTAGTATTATATATTATTATAGGCCATTGTAAACATAATGTTTGTGAGTTAGATTCTACCTCAGGGAAAGGAAAGGGAAATATTTTAATTTCATTACTGTGGTAGCATGGCTATGGGTAGCTTTGAGCATTGACACTCAACATGAAATGCTTTGAAGATTTGGCATTTGAAAGTGAGGAATGGGAATGGATTGTCTCAATACTAGGTTCCCAGGTTCCCACTGCCTAAACTGTTGTGAGGGATTCAGCATGAAACTAAAAATCTATATATGATGAATGAATGAAGTTAATTTGAGGCCTTCATGACACTGCAGTGTAATCATCATTCAAGGGTATGATTTCTTTCATTTCCACCACTCAAAACTCAATGTTTTAAAAGATGGGCACTAAGTGGACAATGGAGTGTTTAATTGCTTCTCTCTATGTAACGTGCTTTACACTGGACTCAGTATGAAAGTAAAAAGAATGTAAAGTGTTGTTTGAAAAATGTAAAATTATCTGCACTTAATAAATAACAATTTACATTAATTATGTAAATTTAATTTCGCATCATTTCAACAAAAATTTACCTTCAAAAGTGCCTCCATAGATTGACTCCCCTCCTGTTCCATTGGCATTAGTAAAATCTCCACCTTGTATCATAAAATCTTTTACTACTCGATGAAAAAGCATATCCTGTATAAACAAACATCAAAATTATTCTCTAATAATTTTAACATTATGAATCAAAAAGTATATATATATTATGTAAATATAAAAATAAATAAATATTATTTTTATGCTGAAATAGGTTACATTAAAACTTAAATTAGTTTTTGCTAGCTTGATGGATAGTAGCAAGTAGGTAAGTATAGTAAGGTAAAAAGTAAAGGACAAAATGTTAGGGCAATCTGATTCGAAATTTTCATTAATTACAATTCTATTCATTTCCTTTTAGTTAATATAGTAAATAAAAGGCACTCACCTTATAGGTTAAGGGTTTACCAGTAACCTTTCCGATGCCCATGTCACCAGCGCATAACGCCCGAAAGTTTTCCGCAGTCTTCGGAGCTATATCATTAAATAATTCAAACACAATGCGACCTGAGGGCAAGCCGCCAATAGTTATGTCCATGAAAACACGATCCCGTTGAGGTTTTTCATTACCGTCCACCGTCATTTTGGAAATATTTCACTTTACCCACGTTCAATTAGTTAATCTATTTTTATTTATTAAGCAGAAATCGATATTTATTTTTATTTAATCGAGGTGACATTTACGATTATATATTATACGTGGAATAATATATAGTGATTAAAAGAGGATTGAAATACCAATTTATAAATGCTAAGAAGCTAAAATTTTGACTTCTAGAATATAGAAACGCGCACAGAAAATAAAATGTAGGATGTCAAAGATAAAGATTATTTATGATACAGATAAAAATAAATACCGTAATATATCTATGGTGCCGTAGTTACCGTTTTACAAACAATCAAATCGTATGTTTAATTTCCTTTTTTTTATTATGTGTAACGCATTTTATAATTTTACAAATTACATTTAAATAACTTGTATTTCTTAAATTATGAAATAAGTAATAACATACAAATAAGTAATAACCCTTCCTTAGCAGTCGGGAAAAAAAGCTTCTATATTGAGGTTATCAGGCTGTACCAAGTAATATCTACTATACAAAAAAAAGCAAAGCTAGGCAGAGACAAATGAGTAACGACGTCATGAATTGCGAAGCGTAAAGTGAATTCTTTCTATTTTTATCCAAGACAAGAATTGTAATTTGTCATTAAAAGATTCTTAAACGAGTGGTCGTGGTTATAGATTAATAGTTTTTCGTCATTTTGTTTATTTAAATTCCTTATATCGAAAATGTTGGGATCTGGCGACAGCAACCACATTGTAAAACTTCGAGGTTTACCTTTCTCCACGACTGTAGAAGATGTAATCGACTTTCTTAGTGGTGTTAATGTGATTAACGGAAAAGAAGGTAAGCACTAAGTATATCACTTTGGACTTTTGTTTTCTGAACAACAAATTTATAGGTGGCGTCACGACGCCCATCGATTGATTTATTTATCATATTTTGAATTATGGTTAACCGGTTTTCATTACTTTAAATGAAACTGCGCTAGAGCTTAATTCGTTATAAGTTGAACTATTAGGCAAAATTTAGTCAGAATGAAAGTAACGCAATTTATTATAAAAATTATTCGCAGGCGTGCATTTAACTGAAGTTCGCCCTGGAAGGCCATCGGGAGAATGTTTTGTAGAAGTGTTGAGTCAACAAGATGTGGAGGAAGCTTTGAAAAAGGACAAAGAGAATATGGGCAAAAGATACATTGAAGGTAGGAGATATAGTTTGTTATGTAAGAGCTTGGTTAGCAGATAAATTATTTACCCTTATTATGCTGTATTCATATAATTATATTGTCATTAAAGGAAAGAGAATCGAATCTGTTCTTTGTATTACAGGATCAGAGAAATGAAAACAGTCTAAATATAATTATTGTTGCAATTACAGTCAAATGACCCGTTGCATTGAGATTGAGTTTCGCTACTCAACACTATAGCTTAGGAAAGGAACAAAAACAGAAATGTCTTAATTGAAATGAGGTTTCTTAACACTAAGTTCCCTGGTTCCCTCTGCCTATGTGCAGGATACAGTATGAAGTTAATGTAAAAACAAATATGTGTAGTAACAAATTAAATTGTTTATT
Source organism: Heliconius hecalesia formosus (assembly GCA_018249775.1). Lineage (NCBI taxonomy): Eukaryota > Metazoa > Arthropoda > Insecta > Lepidoptera > Nymphalidae > Heliconius > Heliconius hecalesia. The sequence goes on along the minus strand of DWMY01001267.1, from coordinate 8,941 downwards.
TCAGTCTTCTCTACCGACCGTCAAGATATGGAATGGGCACTTAATGCTATGCGACAAAGTGAAAATGGCTTTGACACCATTCCCAATGTTTCTGATGATGTAGGCATTGTGAAACTGAGAGGTTTACCATTTGGCTGCTCTAAAGAAGAAATTGTGCAATTTTTTGACGGTAAGTCTTATTATATAGATATATCATTGTAAATTTATATTGGAAACAAATATTTTGAAAATTTAACTACTTTGGGGGTGTTTAGGCATAGAAAAAATACTCTTAGAACAAAATGAAATTGTATAATATTATTAAATATTAATTATAATTATGTTTTCTCAAGTTGTTGTGAATATGTCTTATTGAATTATTTAGATTTGGTAATTTGAAACTCATCATTTATAATTTTTTTTCACATTTCAACTCTGAAGCAATCAGTCTAGGGTCAATGCAGTCCATTGTCCATTTACTTTTTTTATGCAAAATTGTAAACATCTTTTCTGAATAATTAATTTGATTTAATTAAATATCTTAAAATTATAAATAAAATTGATTACATATTAAATTTAGGGTTTATAAAGAAAAAAATTATGCATATTTTGAGATATCAAACTTATAAAACCCCACCATTTTCGTAAAGATAATATTTTAATTTTGCTATCGTACTGACACATACACAGACAAATTATACTTATACCACTCCATATTTTTTGTCAGGGGCTAATAACACACCTCCATTTTCGTTGGAGGTAATAAAGAAAGGATTTTGATTTTGCTTAATATATATGTATGATATTATTACTTACACACATACAAAGACATATTAGACATATCTTAGACCTATAACACCCCACCATTTATGTCGAGGGGTTAATAAAGATATGATTTTGATTTTGCAATTATACTGGGGCAGGGTTGTCGGTGGCTACCGAGGGGGTCCACTTGCTGTCGGACCACACGGGTCGTGCCTCGGGCGAGGCGTTTGTATACTTCGTTGACAAGCAGAGCGCTCAGGACGCTCTCGAGAGGGACAGGGAGAAAATAGGACACAGGTGGGGGGTTGAAATGTTATAGTTTGGGCGTTTTTGTGGGTGTAAGTGTAGATTTTTTTATGCAATTTTGTTTTTGACGTGAGTTTTTTTAATATATTTGGGGAGTTTCAGTGTTGGGGCTATGTCCAAATGATATTTTTTTTTTGTTTTTTTATTATGAGAATGGTAAAGGTTAGGTTTTATTGTGATTTTCTTTTATTTATCAATATTTGTAATGGTGATAATTTCTTTAACAGATTTTTTTAGTATTCTGTTTTTATTATTTAAAGAGATGGCGAATAACAATATTGCATAATATCTACATTTAAAAAAAAACGCAAAGGCCTCAGTATATTGGTGTAGTGGGTTTTATAATAGGACCCCTTTATTTCTACTGTGATTTATAGAAAGAGAAGCAACATTATGGAACAGGATAAATTTATTTACAATATTTAGGTTTTACTTACTGAACATTTACCATCTGGGATTTTATTTAATCTGTGGTCCGACAGGAGTATTGGGCGTTGTTCTATAAATCATGGTTTTTTTTAAATGTATGAACGTGTTTGTATTAGAAAAAAAAAATGGGTTAACATAGTAAAATAAGGGCTAATAAAAAAATATATGCTGCATTTCTAGAATGCCGATTGCCATGACATTTTATGTGATGATACTATGAACAAACATATTATTGATTAAAACATATTCTCAAGTGATTGTTAGATATTTTACATCATAAATTGTATCTATATTATTTGGTATTATCAACAATTATCAGTACGCAGTATGCGACGAGAAATATACTGTCAAATTATTTTTTGTCTATGGTACTATCACACAAAATGTCATGCGTTATCGCGTTCGCGGAATGCGCGCACGTGATTGGTTGTTGAGTTGTCAAAGGTGGGGAGTCGCGGGGCGTTGGGAGAGAGCGGGAGGGCGCGGAGTGCCGAGGGGAGAAGAAACATGGGAAGACTGGTGGATTTGTCGATTTCTATCATTGTGTTTTAGAAAACTTGTAAAAGTTTGGATGTAAGCGAGATTTGGAATTTGCGTCTCTGGAAAGGTTTGCTCTCAAAGAGGCGCTGGTTCGAGTCATATGTTCAAATTTTTATAGGTTTTCTAAAAATATTTTCATATCCTTACAGACGAAGAATTCTGTAAAATATGATATTTTTTTAAACATGTTATTGGAAATTTAATTATTAGGCAAAAGCGCGGTGTTCAGTTCCGTCATTATTCTGTTCTACGCTATGCCTAGAATTCGGCGGAAAGTGGGAAACGGAGGGTCTTAACATTAGGTGCCCTCTACTACTGAAGCTGAAAAATTAATGTTATTAAAAAAATTGGCTATAAGTATTTTATTTTGCTATTAAGATTAATTGTAGAAACAATATTTTTAGCAACAATAATGGATTAATTTTGATTTAATTAACATATTTCATATCTTTTTTAGTTATTTCGTATTCAATTTGGATAATCAGTTTCGTTAAACTGGTTTTGGTAGACGTCATGTTGCAATCAATTTTTTATTTCCACAATCTTTCCAAATCGTAACTTTTTTATAAAAAGAAAATATCAGAAAGTAAATTACACGACAACAAATTCTACGACGAAACAAAACAATAATTACAATACATTTCATTACATTGCAGATACATAGAAGTGTTCCTAAGTTCAGCAGACGAGGTACGGGCTTACGGCGCGAGGATGGAGGGTGGTGGGTTCAAATCCTCCAGAGGATACAGACCGACACCGTACGATAGGAACGATAGGTTTTCACGATTTGGTGGAAGAGGCCGAGGTTCCTTTGGAAGAGGTGAATTGTATTTTTAATTACATTTGTACGTTTGTAGGCTCCATTGAATGAATTTATAAAAATTGTAATAATCCTGCTTAGCAGATTCGGCAGAGGGCACTTAGTGTTAAAACATTCCGTCGCTCGATTTCCGCCGAATTTTCAAGACATTGCGCATTCACACATCATCATATGAGAGGAGATCGAATCCGCAGCCGCCGTATTTACAGTGAAGCTCTGTCCTACTGCGCAATAAATATTATTAAATATTTTATTATAATTTATAAGGGACACCAACGCGAGTTCGTTCGCTCAAACTTATTGTTATATTATAGCTAGATCATATAAAACGCTTACATAAATTGTAGCCTATGTGCTATTCTGATGTATAAGCTATATTACTGCAAAGTTTTATCTATATCCTATATAGTTCAGTAGTTCTTACGTCAAAGAGGAACACACATCTATCCTCACAATTTTTTACATTTATATAAGAATCAAAATATAAATTAAAATATTTTTTTTCCAGGTGGAAGTACGACTTACCCTCGTGGTGGGGCTCGACGCGGTAGTTCGTGTTACTGTGTCCATATGCGAGGTCTGCCCTTCAAAGCCACTCCTCAGGACATTGCATATGTAAATATCTATACAAATAATGTAAAGCTGCAGAGTTTGTTTGATTGTATGCGCTAATCTCAGAAACATTATTTATTCTATATTACACTATATATTCTTATTGTCTTGAATATGGTAATGCTTGTTGATTCGATTCTTACTCGAGAATATGATTATATTTAAATTATTTTAGTTTTTTCGCTCCGGTAGACACAGTAAGGAGTCCCGAATCGTGTCGAGTTTCTAGAATTCAAGCACAATACGCAAAAATGTATCTGGTAATAATGTTAAACACGGCGTTATGTTCCACTACTTAACACGCATTCATTACCTTTAACATTGGGAGGTGCGTGGCGTACGGAGTGCTGAAACAACATGTACCGAATCATACATGTAGTATGTATGTATATGTCGAAGGCCCTTTGTATAAACCGTATTGACTAACAGTGCGTCAGATTAAAAAACATCGCTGTTTTGTAATGGATCTCATTCATTAAAAGGAAGAATTATACAATAAAAAAGTTGTATGTTATACGGTCGGTAAGTTGTGGCCGTTTTGAAGTTAGGCTTTCTAAACTTTTGCGTACTGTTCACTCAGGAAAAAAATAATCCATATTAAGAAAAAATCTTTATGGCAGCGCAGTCATCTGCCGCCATCTTCGTTTGAGTCTGCCGCGACTCGTACTGTAGTTCTATGTATTTTCTTATTATTAAATTGACTTTTGCCAGTTCTTCAAGCCTATACGTCCAGTGAACATCAACATATTGTATGACAATAGTGGTCGGCCATCCGGTGAAGCTGATGTGGAGTTCGAATGCCACGAGGATGCTATGAGGGTAAGAAAACGTTTGTTTTTTAATTTAGCTTCACGTTATATCTCCCGTGTATCAGGGTAAGCAGGGAGAAGCCAGTGTTAAGACACTTTGTTCCCCACTTACCGCCGATTTTGGATGCATTGTGTGTTGAGACACCAGAGCGAAGAAATGGAAATATAAATTTAAATAAATATTTAATTTCCTCGAGTGGGGATCGAACCCACAACCACGCGGTTCGATCGCGTTTACAGTCACAGTTTGTGCCCTCGCGGCGCGACTGGCAGCAAAGCAATAAAAAAAAATATATTTTTACACTCATATGGGATTTTGGTCGGCGTTAAGCATATGGCTAACCAAAGCGAAAATGAAAATATAATTATAGTTATAATACATTTTTTACGTGTTTTGAAATGTAAAATACATTTATATAACATATTAGCTTTTACTTACAGCTTCTTTCGCATGGTATTTATTATAGAAACAACTAGTTATTGTGCTTGGCACATGACACATTCAAAGTGGCCAAGGTAACTGAGGTACCCCAGGTAGTGTCATACATCAATACAATTAATGCCATGCCTTGTATCTACTAATAACCAGGAGCTGTTGTTTCGAGTTGAAAAAACTGTTCTGTGATCTAATCAATTTATTGAGAAAGGCTATGTAGACTTTATTACTTAACGTTAATTACTCTGATGGGACCCACTGTAACTGACTAGTTATCTTGAGCACTTAGAATGTGTTATATACAAGTCTTTATTATTTCCATTTGACCAAGCGGACGAAGCCGCAGGTGGACCCAAAAAATCACTACTTCCTAAGATTATTGCCCTCAACCAAACAAACAGTTCAGTTTTGTAATATTTAATGTACTCTTTACAGGCTATGAGGAGAGACAAGAACAATATGGACCATCGTTACGTAGAACTATTCTTAAATTCCTCACCTGGTGGAGGCAGTGGCTTCAAATCCAACAGGAGCTTTAGAAATTATTGAATTTACACGTTAATAAGAAAAAGATAGAGGGTTCGAATAAAAATGGAAAAAAAATATTAATTCATATTATATTACACCCTTAGAATAAAATAAACGAATAATTTACAAAATTATTATTTATGAAAGTATTATATGTATATTTAAAGATATTATTGCGCACTTTGGATTTGAACCCACGTCTCTTGGAAAACTTGAATGGTTTCCAAGAGGTGTGGGATTGAAATCCTAGCAGGATGTAAAAAAAATGTGTTTTCTAAAAAATATTTTTTATTTGTTAGTACATTTTTATATGTAAGAAATTGTCCTAGCTCCCTTTTGTTCTAAAGATGTAATACATATTTCTTTGATTTTTGTAGGTGTTATACATTCATAGAAAAAAATTGTTTTCTGTTCCTTTGATGCCTTTTGTTTAAGTATTATTTTATGTATGTGATTTTGGTATTCTGTGTTTAGTTTATGTAGTTTCTACGAAATTATCTTTAATAAAGATTTCAAATTCGTAGGAAAATACAATATAAAAACGATAATTTCACACTTAAAAATAATCAAATATATCCAAAAGAATTTATTTATAGTGCCGTCCTCAGTTTATATAAAATTAATAATAACATTTACGAGTATATATAACTGAATTTTCATTTTATAAACAAAGTTAAACGCCAAATAAAAATAATAATTATATACTGCTATCCATTTTTACTATTTTATTAATATGTAATGCATATATTTCAATTATTAGAAAAGTGTAGAATAAATATAAAAAGAATAACATTGTATAATGTTTTTTTTAATCAATTAAAAAATTATAGTGGCTTGTTTTTTTTAAATAACAAACTGTCGTATAGATAATATAATCTTTTTTAATCTATGCCTTATGTTAAGACATAGTTTTGGTTGAAAAGACGTAAAGTTTTAAAGATTTTTTAATGTCATTTATATGTAGACTAGAATATGATTAACTATAGATTTTGTAATAGTTGGTACATTTAAAATTTAAGATCTGTATGTTTATATTTTTTTATTTAAAAAAATATTTATAGTTTTTTTGACTTGTTGTTTGTAAGAAGTTAACAGCCATTTAAGTTATTTATATATGAATTTTTGTACAATTAATTAAATATCAATAAAAAAAAAATTAAATGTCTTTATAGTATAATAATTTCAGATATCTTCCTATTTGTATATTATTACTTTAAAATATTTTTTCTTTTGACTTGCGTTACTTAAAAAAATTAATGTCGCTGGCATAATTTTTTTAACACTTGGTCTTACTTTTCTGTAAATAAAAGGAGGTAGAATTGATTTAAAAAATTATAAAGAAAAATAATTGCTGTGAAAAAATGGGGGTCCAAAAATTGATTTGTACAAATTTTAACAATTTTCAATCTTTTTTACTTTTCCCGCGCAATCACTGCCGCTATTTTGTTTGAACCACAAATTGTTAACTTTACACAGTAGATTTTTTAATGTAAAATGGAATAGAATAATGAAATAAAAACTGAATTTTACAAAAGTAACTTGAGTTTAATTTTGTTATTTTATGTTTGTTTTCAAGTACTTATTGCTTACAATATTTTTTTTAATCCAATTTTTTTTAATTAAAATCTTTGGCGGTGATTGTAAAATAAGTTGAGAGAGAAATTCATTGTCTATTTATAATTATTAAAATAAATAATAAGAGACTTAGTAATAAGCATACTTTAAAAAATATTAAAGTCGCCTTATTGCTTTACTGTATTCAATTTTAATAATAAATTTGTGAAAACGTTTTGTATTGAAAAAAATAATTAAAGAAATTTCGTTTGGTTTTTAGTGTAGGTATCATAGAAAGTCGCAGGTTCGATAACTAACATACACTGTGTTTAATTGAATTTTCTATATGATATATATTGTACCTGTTTGTGTTTATTAATTTTCTTATCAATATTATGAGGCTAGCGTGGCGTATTGGGGTTATTTCTGACTGTAATGCGATGGTTGTGGGTTCGATTGCCACTAGGAAGATTGATTATGTTAAGAATATATAAATTTAGCTAGTCTAGCGAGGAAATTTATATATTCTTAACATAATCGTAGATTAGCGCGGCGTTGAGTTTCTTAACTAGTCGAAAGGAGAGGAACGGAGTGTCTCAGCACTGTCCACTTATGCCTACCTTATTAAAGGGGAAAAGGCGTGAAGCCTCTTATTCTTAGTTATATTTAACCTTTTTTTCTTTTATCTTTAGAAGTTATTCAATTAAGTTGATTTTGTTTATATAAGGCGATTTGGTAGTATGATCAATTTAGCTAAAAAACAACGAGTATTGAACTTAGTGTTGCTATCTGTTCTGTTGAATGGACTTAGATGTAGACCTTTTATATTAATAAAATATTGTAATTGTAAATTGTTTTTTTTTTTAATTTGAAAAAAAATATCGTTTGGTCCTGTAGAAAATAATAGATGTAGTGGAAGCAATTACATCGTGATATATATTATTCTTTATTGTAAATTATTTACTTCGTGATGGTTGTGGGTTCGATTTTCAATCAAGGGAATTAATTATTTAATATTTTCGTTTCCTGGTAACAAGGCAAAGTTCCGTCACTCCACACGCAATGTTTCGAAAAATCAACGGAAGAAACGGAGTGTCTTAACACTAGCTTCCTTCCATCTACCCTACTATATGCGTGGTACTTGTTAAGTTAAAAATTATAAAATAAAGAAGAATGAAAGAAAGATGCCCCGCTAGGGATACAGCGTGAAGCTAGATTAGATCAGATTATAAAAAAATAAGAACTTAAATGGCGGCCAGTGATTCAATTTCAAAATATTGTTTATGCAAATAAACTTTTACTAGCACTTTAGGATCGGCACGAATCGAATCGAATGGACACAAAGCTACCATCGGCTCAGAAGTCAGTTTTGTTGAGAAGAGCCGGCAAGAAACCCAACAGTTGCTCTTTTCACAGTGTTGATGTTAAAATTTTATTACACAATACAATAATACAATGGTAGCTATCCTGCATGAAATTCAAATGATCTTAATGAAAAACATTTTTATCCTTTAAATATTCTTGGATAGTATAATAAGCTTTCTTAATTAACGTTGTTTTTACAGTTTTTTTAAATTTCTGCGGAGACAAATTTAAAATTCATTGTGGAATACTATTATAGAGACGTATATTTAGACCCATAAATTATTTATTTACTTTTTGGAGACGACAACTAGGCGTTACAAGTTTATCTTTTCCTAGTACCTGTCGTATGTCTGTCACTGTTTTTTAGTATAATATTGAATATGTTGTCGGACAAACCGAATATTATAATATATATATTGCGAGGCAACTATAAGCATAACTGTTCAAAAAACATCTCGCAGAGTATCTCGAGCTTTCAGATTATAAATAGATCTCATGGCCCTTTTTTGAAGGATAAATATGGAATTTATATCTGCGACACTACCGACTATGGGGTAGTGATTCCATAAGATAGAATGCTATGAAAATAGCTAAAAAAAACTAGTCGAGCAGTATCGATGTCCGTCATTTGTCTGATTTTCATAACTGCGGGCGCGGCCAATATGAGTCTATCAGTGGCGTAGCTAGGGTATTTGCTGCCTGGTGCAGCTTAGGACTTGATGCCCTTTAAAATGGTCAAAATAATTTCAGATTTCAAAACACAGTAGAAATAATAATAAAAAATTATATATATACTCT
>DWMY01001266.1:0-15650 GCA_018249775.1 Heliconius hecalesia formosus | reverse complement strand
AATTGCACTGAGCTGGAGCAGTGAAGGCGAGTGTTGTTATAACGGAAAGGGTACCCTGAAGCCTACACCTGTGGTCGCAAGTCCCAGGCACTGCTCCGAGCTTCTGAGTGTTTGTACATGTGTCATGGGTTCACATATGTCATGTGTTTACATATGAGTAGAACCAAATGCCAGGACATGGTCGGGGCTCTACTCGTTTATTATTAACTCCCACCGTCGTCTCTCTCTCCGCCCATTTATATATTTTTTAAATTTTATATACATTTTTATAATAACCTAAACCAAAAATTCTAAAACCGCTGTAAACAATTGCATTCATCTTTTATATTTAAATTATCAACATTCATATATGGATTTGGTCCATTCATTCGTAGGCAATCCTAAAATACATACAATCCAGGTACTAACCGTCTACTCTAAAACTGAACTCAGAAACATATACTTAGCTTATCACAATGACACAAAAATAGCATCAGCAAAAAAATATACAACAATTAATAAATAAATAATACATTTTCTTTTTAGATTTGATTGATTTCCAGACGAAATGACATAGTTGTTATTCTAATTAAATCAAAATCTTCAATATCTCGTTTACTTTTCGATCGATCGATTTAAATTTGTATTTTTTTTTTCAGCTTCTCGCTGTATCCCGCACACTGCAGGGTAGGCAGAAGGAACCTCGTGTTAAGGCACTCTGTTCCCCAATTTCCGGAGGCATTCCGTATTGAGTGGCGGGACTCACCGCCGCGCTTTCCCCTCGACACCAGAGCGAAGAAAATGAAAATATAAATATAAACAAATATTTCATCTCCTCGAGTGGGGATTGAACCAACAACCAGTCGATTTACATGCACATTTGTGCCCCCGCGCCACGACTGGGCTCAAAAAAAAATATATTTAAATTCTAAAATTATATTTAGGTATTCTAAACTGCTAAATTCTATTAGAATTCATACAATCAAAGTGAGTTTGGATTTGCTAAAACAAACTTCGAATATCAATCGGTACGATCGAAATTCAAATATGATCTGCAAGACAAATTGTCGATATTTGCTGCCGATTGATTTTTGATGTGGTTAAATATACCACCTAACCTAACGTAATGAAGTGGCCTAGCATTTCCAGTTGATATTTGAATTTACTATTTTATATGATATTTCTTATAAAACACACAGATGCAGGGGGCACAATGTGACGTATGTGATTGTGGATTCGATCCCCTCTCGAAGAAATGAAATATTTATTTATATTTTCATTTATTCGCTCTGGTTTTGAAGCAAAGCGCAGCGTTGAGTTCCGCCACTCAATACTCAATGTCTCCAGCTCGGCGGAATGTGGGGAACGGAGTGTCTTAATACTAAGTTCCCTCTGCCTTACCTGCTGTGTACTGATTACAGCGAATTTTTGATTTAATTTATTTTTTAAAACATTTTTAACATTCCCTTCTTTTATAAGCTCTATATATGATAGGCACTAAAAGTTCTCGAGACCAGTCGTGGCGCAGGGGCACAAAGTGTAACTGTAAAACCGACTGGTTATGAGTTCGATCCCCACTCGAGGAGATGAAATATTTATTTAAATTCCATTTCTTCGCTTTGATGTCGAGGCAAAGCGCGGCGTTGAGTTTTGCTACTCAACAGGCAATGCCTCCGGAATTTGGCAGAAAGTGGGGACCGGAGTGTTTTAACACCTCTGCCTACCCTGCTGTGTGCGGGATACAGCGTGAAGCTTTTTTTTTTAGTAAAAGTTTTCAAAGAAGTATTTAAATGGTAAGTAGAGCTTAAGCTAGTTAAACGTGTATATAAAATGTATCAATTTCAGAACTAATTACTGAACTTATTTCGAAAGAATTCTGCAACACATTAGGCTTAGTTCATTTATATTATTTTCATTAAGCTTAAAACTAAAACTTTTTATTTAAATATTATAACATTCTGTTGCCTAAAACACTGCTGCACAATTGCTCTCTGAAAGAACATATTTAACTTGGCAACGATAAGACTCTGATTGCAATTTTAATTCTCGCAATACTGTTAATTTCCTTTAACATTATTGAAAATGTGAAGTAATAAGACCTATTCCAAGCGTGAGAACAAAATTATAAGGAAAAATATAGGAACTCTTTCTTATATCTAAAGTTAGAAATTTTATAATGATTTAAGCGTATACTACATATGTAATCAGCTTCATAGGCAGGTAGGCAGAGGGAACCTAGTGTTAAGACACTCCGTTCTCCACTTTCTGCCGAATTCTGGAGGTATTGCGTGTTGAACATAGGTATATTAAATTTAAACAAAATAACATAATAAGCAAAAAGGAAACGTAGAAGTTGTAAATATTGTAAAAGAACTTGAGAACCGACCGCTAAGTTTGTTACGATTGGTCATTTATTTTTATTATCATAAAGTAGCGGTAATGGTGAGCACTTCTGTACCGTAACGTCACGCTCCGAATTCGATTGTGCGTCCCTAACACATCTTACAGTTTTTTTTTTATTTCGGTTTACTTTTAAATGGCCGCTGATTTGCTTGTCCTTGTGTACTAAGTCACTTTATTACTATCACATAAAATATTTACAGTTGGATTAGCTTCACGCTGTATCCCGCACACAGCTGGGTAGGCAAAGGGAACCTTGTGTTAAGGCACTCCCCACTTTCTGCCGAATTAACAGCCGAATTACAGTTGGATATGAACAAAATAAAAGTAGTAATAATAAATCAAGTCCCTGATCTTTCCAAATCTACAATCTCTTATATATTACAATTATACGAAATGTAAAATAAATATATTTAGTTAATAGCAAATTTAACTGTCATTTATTATACATTACTAAATTTATTATGTACTCGTATATATTATATGAAATAATAGCAAGCAATATAGATAAGTAGATTATACAGCTTAGTATAATACGCTTTAAATTAGATATATTATGTTACAAAAAGTATAAAAAATCTTGGACGTATAAAAATTATTGGACGGAGAGGCGCGGGTTCAAGTCCCGTTATGTTCAATTTTTTATACGTTTTTTAAAAAAGTATTTAACCTATTTTTACTAAGCTTTTTCTTTTCTAAGAGTCGAATAATACATAAAAATCGAAAGGTATACACATGAATGTCATATTTTTTTCAACACGTGTTACTTACTATTTATAATATTTTATAAAAAAATGGCGCAATCTTTTGATATACGACTTAATCCTTTAGATTCTAAAAATGTCAAAATCACATTCTGTGATTTATGGTTTTAGTTCTTTACACATATTGGAGTGAAATTTTTATATGCATAAATAATTTTCTTTGTCTTTGTTAGTTCGTCCGTTCGTTCGATCGCTCGATCGCACATTCGTATGTTTGTTCGTTCGCTCGCTCGCTTACTCACTCGTTGATTCGATCGTTCGTTCGTTCGTTCATTCGTTTGTTTGTCAAGACCTCTGGATCTACTGGTCCGATTTACTTTTTTTTGTATGAAAGCTACATTCCTGATGAGTGTTGTGGGCTATATAACATTACGATGTAAGACTTAGTTAGCCTTAAATAAAAAAATAACAATAATAATGACGCCATCGAATTGCTTTAAGCGTGTGCGCAGCAAAAATAGTTCAATTTAGGTCAGTACATTGTAACACAAAAATATTATATTATATTACTTCTAAAAAAAACCGAATCGATCGTATACTTTTCGAGAAAATGTAAAATTAAAGTAATTCAACGCTCTGTTTACGGCCGCAAGATTAGACTCAAGACCCGTGGGGCCGCCCTTGCCGCCGATGATAAGACGCAGCCACGTAGTGCTTGCACTTTCTCGGAACACAAGTTGTTCATGATTAAATATATCAATCTGCTGACAAATACAGCATAATAAAACTAGACGAACGAAGCAATTTGCTATTCTCTGTTTATATCTCAAAGGGTACGTTCTGGAGCAATGCGTGCTTGATGAGTTACCGCACCGCCGTTAGGGCGTTACAAATGACCTTTTTCTTTTCTCACAGGACAACCGTTTTTAACCGACAACTGTTCTAGAACAATAGCATTTATGATGTAATCTTAACCATTGATTATTAAAAAATTAAACCTTTTTTTCTCTCCATTTTGTGAAGTACACAAAGAATATTTTTTTTGTTTAATCTTTACGTTCTACACTACACAAATATATTAAAAGCAGTCTTTAAGTGACACGAATGAAAAACATCATCAACAGATGTATTTAGTATATTCTAAGTACATCATCGTTGTGGCAATAGGACCTAACAAATGCAATTATGGTTACAATAGTTTTGTTATAGTTTCTCGTATTTTGAAATATATGTATAATGACCAATATGTGTAGTTTATACAATAGACTGCCACTATGATTCAGCTCCGAGATGTTATATATTAAGAAATAAAATAAATCAACTTCACGCTGTATTCCGCATACAGCAGGGTAAGCAAATGGAATAATGTGTTAAGCCACCGTTCGTCCGTTCCCCACTTTACGTAGAATTTTTCGAGGCATTGAGGCGTGTTCAGTAGCGAAACTCAACGCCGGGCTTTTGCTTTGATGCCAGACCGAAGAAATAAAAATATTAAGAAGTAATAATTCACTTCCTCGAGTGGGAATCGAACCCACAACTGTCGCATTATAGTCACACACTTGTGCCTCTGCGCCACGACAGTCTCGACACTGAAATATCAATCATCATAACATTATAAAAGTTGAAATTTAAGTTTTATGATGTTATGATTTTATCTAAGACTACTCGCCTATATAGTATGGTAAGCAGAAGGAACCTGGGAAACCTAGGGTTAAGACACAGTTCCCCATTTGTCTCTTTACCAGAGTAAGGAAATTGAATATTTAATATTTAATTCTCACGAGTGGATATTGAACCCATAACCTCGTGTTAATTAATATTGTCAATTAGCAAAATCTAAAATACGTTATTTTGTAAAACAAAATAAAAGTGTATTTACAAAATAGAATTTTATAGCAAAACATTCTCTATAAATTGATATCTATTATATTACGCCCTGCATATAAATAGGATTAAAGTCTTATCTATTATAGTAATTCTATATATCTCTGAAGAAGAGAAAGTAACTTAGAAATAACTTATATCAATGACATGATAGGAATACGAACATACGAGTATATAAGTTTGACATGATGTTAAGTTAATTATATGAGCAACAAAAATATTTTTGTTCATAATACTTTTTAAAAAACGCCAAAATTTATTCATTTAGTATAATCAAATATATATTTATATAGATAAATTAATTCAATATACATTATTTATTTACTGTTCTGCAAACGGCCCTTATCTTTAAAAAGAACACATCAATATAAAAAAAATAACTAACTGTATTAGAAATAAAAATATCACCGTCTACATTTTAACACGTACTTACAGTTATAAGCGTCCATTTAACTTTAAAAAATAAATTAAAAGGTGTATAAAATGCTGAGTCATTTCATCTCTGATTATCCCTTAAGATACGGTGAACTCGGCATTCGGACTAAATCTTATTTCAATTTTGTTTTTAGAGTTCCGTACTTCAAAAGGTAAAGACTGAACCCTTATTCAAGGCCAGTCGTGGCGCAGGGGCACAAAGTGTGGCTGTAAACGCGACTGGTTGTGGGTGCGATCCCTACTCGAGGAAATGAAATATTTATTAAATTAATATTCTCATTTTGTCGCTCTATGTCGAGGCAAAAGCGCGGCGTTGACTTCCGCCACTCAACACGCAATGGATGCAGAATTTAGTGGAAAATGGGGAACTACTTTACTTCCCGTTACCCTATAATCCAGAATTCTTTACGAACCTTCGGTGGACGAGTCCCATTCGCACTTGAATGGTTTTTATGTTATGAAAGTGTTCCTCATAAAATATCCATTCAGTGATGTGTCAAATTATTCAAAAGAAAATAACTATGTAATTTGCAATTAAATAAATATAGTATGAAATAATTTTATCACGTATTAACAGTTTAACAAAAGATTACATAAAAGCTCGTATTACGGACGTGTTGATCGTCTCAGGAGATATCGAGATCTAGTTTAGTTATTACTCCATAAATATAACAACATAGGCGTGTCAGCTTTCAAATTATATTATTAATGAACATTACATGATACAGGCCAGTCGTGGCACAAAGTATGACTGTAAATCGACTGGTTGTGGGTTCGATCCCCATTCGACGAGATGAAATATTTACTTAAATTTATTTTTCCATTGCTTTGCTCTGGTGTCGAGGTAAAGCGCGGCGTTGAGTTCTGCCACTCAACGCGCAATGCCTCCAGAATTCGGCATAAAGTGAGGAACGGAGTGTCTCAACACTAGGTTCCCTCAGCCTACCATGCTGTGTGCGGGATATAGCGTGCGTGAAGCTGATTTTTTATGATAGAGACAAAAATAAATTAATTATATTTTCTCCATTTAATTATTAAAAGACATAAAAAAGACATTTTATTTTTGTAAACACAAATATATATGTTTATCTATCATTTATTATGGTAAATCGTGTACACTTATCAATCTAAGTGACTTATAGACAGGTATTAAGACCAAGAAAATGAATCCAACAACACCTCCAAACTGCGCCATGACGGCCAAATTTATTATATAAAGTTAAAATATAAAATAACTAAAAACTAACTAGAACGCAACAAGATACGTGCAACACGATCTTAAGATCAGTAAACGTGACTTACGCTAACAAGATAACAACACAAAAATTCTTCCTTGTAAAGGATACCTTCCACAATGAAGCTCTAATTAAACTGTTCCCAAGCGATTATGAACATTATTTCTTTAAAATTTTATAATTTTATTTCTTCTATCTCTTTTTTTCAACTTAACACCTCTATACAGAATGACGCAAATAGCAGGGTAGGCACCCTTCTACGTGTTAAGACAATCCGTTACCCATTTTCCGCCCAATTATAGAGGCATTAATATTGTATGTTACCATAGTTACCGTACAGTTATACAGTACCGTTATCAGAGCGAGGAATAAAAAGATTATATATTGTTAGAAATCGGAAGCGGGTAACGTTTTTTAAAAAAACACGATAAAAACACACATCGTCTATATGATTCTAAACTATTTGGAAAAGGATACTATGTAATTGCAATAAGCGATATGTATCACCTACTAACAATATTTTACACTAGTTAACTTCCAATAGGGGTCGTCACTTACAAGCAACTACCCCCGACTGACACAATTCCACTGCTTTTATAGTTATTTTCCACCTAAATCTACCCTCTTTTACACGAGTACGCTAACAATATTTTATTTTCTCAAGTGGGAATTGAATCCATAACCGTTTACGCTTGTTCCCCTGCGGCTCTTCTTTCCTCTTTACTTTATAATCAACAATCATACCCATATTATAAATATATTTTTATATTTTTTTATATTAAGAATAAGGCCGCTTTAAATATTAATTATGTCTCTCAACATGTAATATTTCGTTTCGGGAGGAAAACGGAGGACGGAGTGACTCGACACTAGGTCAATGCAACTTAAATATTAAAAACAATACAAAATTAAACAAAGACGTGAAATAATTCATGTCATCACTGTCGTAATGTACACCACAGATATTTGAGAAATATACTATATCATATTTGATCAATATAATTTATTTCTAATAGTTTTCATTTCATACCTTAAATATATGACGCACAATTTTTCAACACTGAAAAAAAAATTAAAGAAATAAATTAATAGTATCTATATTAGTACCTACTAAGATATTTTTTTTAAATAAATATAGTTATAATACATTAGGTTTTAGTTATTACTTTACTAAATTATGTGTAATGAAACAAAAGTTCGAAGCTTTGCCAAAACTTTCTGCTCGCCGCCACAAACGGAGTTAAAGCTCCTTCTCTTTGATAACTTTTCTACCTAATAAAACCACAACAGCTATAAAAGTAATGAATCCATTGTGAGATAGGACTTAAATTTTGGATAAAGCAACTAAATTAATTATATATATTGTTAAGTAATATATTTGCGCCAACCATTTAGGATTTTTCTTCATTTGTTCCTTTTCTTTTTTAAAGCTATTGTTTGAATTTATGCCTTTAAATATTTTCATTATAATACATAGTCATTAAAAGTGATCCATTACATGTCGAAGCAGCTTTCATATGCTTATTTTTCTATTCAATTCGATAGTGTCTATAATATTAAAATTATTTTTTATATAAACAAATTTATACATAATAGAAGCAATAAATACATGATAAAACTTTGATTAAATCTTTGTTTACATCCAAGATTAGGTTCTTGTTATAAACATTTTAATTAAACTCTTAAACCAGATTAACCCGACGTTTCGAACATTTTGCAGTAGTCTGTGGTCAAGGGTTGACTGAGGTGAACGGAAGAAGGCAAAGAGCACTACCTCATATGATGATTCAGATTATAAATAGTGTCCGCCAGTAAACAAAGTAAAAAAGTAAAGTAAAGTAGTAAAAAATTGACAGAAATGGCGCTAATATCAAGAAAGGTACGATATGAATTGAATAATTATAAAAAAGGTGAAGTCAGTATAGTTTGGATAAATAATCATTTTTAAGACTCGAATTTGAGTTATATATAATCTTTTTTTTATATATATATTTTTAAAATAGTTCAATAATCTAAATACATGTGACGCGGCGGTATCACAACGCCTCCCTATTGTACCTGTTTTGATGGACATATTTTCAAACACATAGACGGCACTAGAGGCCAGTCGTGGTGCAGTGGCACAAAGTGTGACTGTAAAATCGACTGGTTGTGGGTTCGATCCCCACTCGAAGAGATGAAATATTTACGTAAATTTATATTTCCATTTCTTCGCTCTGGTGTCGAGGCAAAGCGTGGCGTTGAATTCTGCCACTCAACACGCAATGCCTCCAGAATTCGGCAGAAAGTGGGGATCGGAGTGTCTTATGACACTAGGTTCCCTCTGCCTACCCTGCTGTGTGAGACAGTTATTAAATCAAATTACCGCCAACGATTTCTTCATTGCATCGCGTATTACCATGGATACTTGTTTAGAATAAGCCGATTGTATCTTGTCCGCTGGTGTAGTGGGCTTCAGACTTCAAAGTTTTTTAACGTGGGTCCAGGTGGTAGAAATTTTCCAATCTTCTCTATTGAAATTAAGATTTTTTATGTTACAATAGCCTCGCCGATTATTTTAGGAATATATTTGTTCTTCCTAATGAGGATATGGAGTTTATCAAACCTGATGTAATGGTTGGGTTTATCCGCTGTATGCTTAAGCACAGTTGTCTTCGACACCCATCTTGACTTTGGAAACTATTTTACCATAACACCGATACTCGTCAGGGCTTCGATTATTTGTCAATATAAAGCGTATATGAGAATATAAATCAGCTTCACGCTGTATCCCGCACACAGCAGGGTAGGCAGAGGGAACCTAGTGTTAAGACACTCCGTTCCCCACTTTCTGCCGAATTCTGGAGGCATTGCGTATTGAGTGGCAGAACTCAACGCCGCGCTTTGCTTTGACACCAGAGCAAAGAAATGGAAATATAAATTTAAGTAAATATTTACAGTCACACTTTGTGCCCCTGCGTCACGACTGGCCTCAATATGAGATTATTTTAATCTTAATAATTTATTGTTTCTTAAAATTATACTCACTCCTATGCAATAGCTATTTATTATAATAAGCTTTTGTCTCTAAATAACAGCTTTTTATTCTGTAGGATAATATCATTTTTACCATATTCTATACGTTTAAGTTTTAACTAAAGAACAGTAACTACTGTATACATAAATAAAGTTTTCATAGAGAAAGCTCGTTCGCAGGTTGAGTAAGCGACAAACTTCTTCATATATTTTATACGACGCTCAAAATATACGCTACGACGTCATAGTGTACTAAATTTTAAATATTTAAGACATTATTTACCTCATTTATATGCTCTTTGCTTAATTCAAAAGTCTTATTTAAAAATCCTATGATAAAACTGCCAAATAAGCTTTTTACTAGCCTAAATGACGGAAATGATTTTTATAGGTGAAAATCTATCCTAGCAATATAATACGTATTGTTTTTACTATGATGTAATCCATAATTTATAAATACAGGATAAATTTCTGACTGAGGCCAGTCGTGGCTCAGTGGCACGAAGTGTGACTGTAAAACCGACTGGTTGTGGGTTCGATCCCCACTCGAGGAGATGAAATATTTACTTAAATTTATATTTCCATATCTTCGCTCTGGTGTCGCGGCAAAGCGCGGCGTTGAGTTCTGCCACTCAACACGCAATGCCTCCAGAATTCGGCAGAAAGTGGGGAACGGAGCGTCTTAACACTAGGCTCCCTCTGCCTACCCTGCCGTGTGCGGGATACAGCGTGAAGCTGAAAAAAAAAAGATAAATTTCTTTTAAAAGAATAAAGAAAATGCAAAATAAACTGTCACATTTAAACACAGATTTAGACAGAGAGAATAAGAATTTGCATACAGTTTTAATTGTAACAGCCCCCAGTTACATTCAACGTAGCGTCATATCAAAGTAAATCACAATTCCGGACTCAATTAAATACGTTGCTTTGTACGCGGTGTTAGTGTCACTGGAAAATGCTTTCATTTCACTGGGAATATCATAATAAAAGATACTTCTATACTGTAGTAGAAGTGAATACAAATTCTAGAATCTACGATATATTTTATGAGAAGATACGTATTATAGGTCAATGTGTTAATCACTTGATAATGTGGAGTGTGCATGGAGATGTAGGGCTTACCTATCATTAGAATATAGTGGATATGCAATTTTTTCTAGGTGTAATAAATATTTCTCCGTTATATCCCTCCTATTAACTTGAATGCGGTCATACAAATTAGCATTAAGCTATAAAATTGAAATTTAAATGTTTCCTCAAATGGACAGCTAATGTAAATTTGCCGAACTGTATGTCAAAGGGACTTTCTCTGGGACGAATCGTGTACAATTAACGTAGCTAATTATAAATGCAATGTGTGGACAGCACGTTTTAAGGTTATTGTCCCAACTTGGTACATTGTCATGGTAAAATATTTGGTGCTATTCCAAGCAAGAATCGTGCATTCGTAACAGCAAAAAGAACAACAGAACAAAGAATTCTTAAGGCATTGCGTGTTGAGTGGCGGAACTCAACGCCGCGCTTTACCTCGTTATTAGAGCATAAATATTTCGTTCCCCCAAATGTATATAGAATCCACAACTTTCACGCTTAAGGTCGCACGCTTGTGCCCCTGTGTCACGACGGCCTCCATTAAAATATGTTATGATATTAATAAAAAAAATATTTTAATTAATTTAAATGGCATAACATTTACTTGAAATATAGAAAATTCCAGAAAAAGATAGTACCATAATAGACTAAAATTAAATGTTCCTTTTTATTGGTTTGTAATTATTATTTTTTATATGAATGACATTAGTGACACATTCGACATAAGTATTTTTGCATTGACTATTAACTACTATATAAATCATATTATTTATATTAACTATTAAAAAAAAAAAAAATTTCTCTGGAACCGCACCATTTTCTCCTGCTGCTAACTATAAGTTACAGGTAATTGAAAGCTTTACGTAACTGACGTTCAGACAACTGATGTATACGTTTCTAAAGCTTGAAATGAGCTTACGTTCTCACCATGCAATTACCCAGCTGTCACCACAAGCTAAAGCGAGGTTGAAATTTATGGCATTGTTTCTTGATAATGACATTATATTTCATATGTATTTTCATGAGTTTATATAAATGTATGTAGTGTATGTATAGTTCATTTTTATTTAGAATAATTTAAGGTCGTACGTACGATCTACTTATTTATAAAGATAAAAAAATTGCTTATGGGTAATAAGCGTCTCCTGGAAGTTCGTTCGTTCGTTCTAGTCCCCCTACGTTCAAGTTTTTATACGTTTTCTAAATCAGTATTTTTCTTTCCTAAGTAATGAATAACACTTTAAAAATGTAAAAAATATAAAAAAAATCTTTCTGTAAATATTGGGGTTACTTACTCGTAAATCAATACGTAAATCGCACGAATTGATCAACAATTTTCGATAATATTTGCCAAAATTTTGATTGATAGTATTTTGATGAATTTGCCGTATCACATAACAGCTCTTCTTGTCGAAAAAATATAAATTTGTGTTAAGAAAATATATCAATATATCCATTACCCAACAACGGAATAAAAAATAAGTTCACAGTAGGTTTCCGCTCGATTTCTTTAACGCCGGATCCTACATAGGAGCTTCCCACATTCGAATGAATGACGATCATAAATAAAAGTAGTAAACGACGTATTCATAAGCAAAATTTCACTCTTTCCATATAAATAATGCATACAGTGTTTGACCATGACCGAAGAATCGCCGCTGCGCATACTAAATCTAGAATACAATACCATGCATTTCTCCTGAACTATAGATTTCCACTACTTAGCTTATTTAGTATGGACACACATGCACATAAGTTATATTTAACCATTTGGCTGAATATTAATATTTCATATATTTCACTAAAATTAAATTAAATTAAATTAAATCAGCTTCACGCTGTATCCCGCACACAGCAGGGTAGGCAGAGGGAACTTAGTGTTAAGACACTCCGTTCCCCACTTTCTGCCGAATTTTGGAGGCATTGCGTGTTGAGTGGCAGAACTCATCGCCGCGCTTTGCCTCGACACCAAAGCGAAGAAATGGAAATATAAGTTTAAGTAAATATTTCATCTCCTCGAGTGGGGATCGAACCCACAACCAGTCGGTTTTACAGTCACACTTTGTGCCACTGCAACACGACTGCCCTCATATTTCACTAATTGCGGCATAATTCAGGCATCACCTTTATTTTTGTGTTTATCAAAACAAATGCCTAAAAGGAACTTGGTAATATTTATTTTTCTTTACCTTTGATTATTTTTTAAAGCTTTGCACTACCTAGTATAAAGAAACTTCCGTTCCCCACTTTCCGCCGAATTCACGATTAATTGCGTGTTGAGTTTATGGCTGGAAATTGAACCCACAACCGTCGCTTTTACCAGTGGCACGCTTGTTCCCCTGCGCCACGGCGTTCTTTTGATTCAAAAATATTAATAATTAGTTACAATATATTTTTTTAAAAACTTACAATACCTTTATTACTCTTATCTTACAGAGGCAGTAAATTATTTGAACATGTCGATCATAAAAACAAGAAACGATTTTGGGTGAGTGTATAGTAGATTCTAGTATTTTATTGTGATTTTTGTATACAAAGACTTTTACTATTTCCATATATATTAAAACAATTTGTAAAAAATATTTAAAATAGAATATTACAATAGGAGAAATGTTCTTCAGCTTCACAGCGTACACGGGATACAGCATCCCGCATATAGCAGGGTAGAAATGGGATAGTCAATATTAAGACACTCCGTTCGCCACTTTCCGCCGTATTTTTTTTTTTTGAGGAAATCAACACCGCGTTTTGCCTTGGTACCAGAGCGAAAAAAAATAAATATTAATGAACAATAATTAATTTTTCCGAGTGGAAATCAACCCACAACCGTAGCGCTAATAAACACGTCCTTTTGCTCCTGCGCTATGGCGTCCTCAAATTATTAGGTTTAAATTGTATTTTTCTTAGACGATTAAATAAAAGAGAAACGCCTTGTTTGTAGAGCTGGAACAAAGCGCGTGTCTCAATGGGAGGACTTGATGAGGAAGTTTTCTGAAGCTCACAGAGACGAGTGCAAGTAAGTCTAAATAAACTGACACTAAAAAAACTGTGCAATATTACGAAACAAATGTTTCAACGCTCTCTTTATATTTTAACTAGAGACTCAAACCCAGCTTCGCTCGCTTAAACCCGCTTAATATTATAGCCAAAGGATAATATATATTTTTTTAAATATATATTTTTTAATATATATATTATTTTTTATACCTATAAGAGTATGTGTACAAAATTTCATAATTAATCAGTTAAGTAGTTTTGGCGTGAAAGCGTAACATACTTACATTCACGTTTATAATATTTGTATGTTATTTATCTTAACATCGTATTTGATATATAATTTAGATAACACAACATTAAGAAATTTTTTTTAATATAAAAAAATTATGAAGTAAAAGCTTTGTTAAATACAACATATTATACTAAATAATAATATATGAACTTACCTTTATAAATTTATCAATGATATTTTAACTTTCAAACCGTATAATTAAGAGTTAAAAACAGATATATCTCTATCGATCGTTGAAAAGTTGATAATTCAAATGAATATTTCAGAGCGGTTTCTCTGGATATCCCCCGAGTGCAACGAGACGTGAAACAGTTCCCCACTCGTTCCCAATATGAAGGCACCTGGGACTTACTCGGAATGAGCGGATACGGGGTTTATAAGTTTCCTAACGGTCATTATCGTACAATATACACCTAAATGCTAAATATTTCACATTAATATAAAAAAATATAATATAATTGACGCAGTGACGCAGGGGCACAATGGTATGATTGTAACGCGACGGTTTTGAGTTCGATCCGAACTCAGGAGAATAAGTTATTGTTTATTAATATTTTCATTTCTACACTCTGGCTCCAAGCAAAAGCCCAGCGTTGAGATATCGAAAAATTCGGCAGAAAGTGGGCAACGGAGTGTCTTAACTAGGTTCGCTCTGCCTAAACTGCTAAGTGCGGGATACAGCGCGAATCTGATTTTTTGATATAAAAAATAAAAAAGATATTAATTATTTTGTCGATCAACACATAAAATATTAACAAAGTATAATTTGTTAAAGTGTTCAGAATCAGAATTGATTATTTACTGATTTCTTCCAATCTTCATTTTAATTGTTGTGTAATGTTTAATTTTTATATATTTCATATTTATATTAAAATATTAAGCTTTTGAATTTT
This sequence comes from Heliconius hecalesia formosus, assembly GCA_018249775.1. Taxonomy (NCBI): domain Eukaryota; kingdom Metazoa; phylum Arthropoda; class Insecta; order Lepidoptera; family Nymphalidae; genus Heliconius; species Heliconius hecalesia. The sequence continues at coordinate 724 of DWMY01001266.1, read as the reverse complement.
ATGTACCTAATTGTACCTACTCTATAAAAGTAAAATTATTACTTTTTTTGTCTTCCAGGTGTAATTTACGAAGGAGAATTCGACGACGGCATGTTTAATGGTCAAGGTGACTTGAAATATCCTAGTGGGGAAATACTCCGAGGAACTTGGAAGAAAGGACATCTTATAAATCGAAAACTTATCTTCGCTGACGGTCTTGAATATAGCGAAAATGACTGGCAATATTGTAAAATACCTGATAGAAGGTTATTTTATATTTATATAAATAACTATATTTATATTATAAATCCCTCTGTCGGTTACTATAAATGCCTCCGGAACTGAGCGGAAAGTGGGGAACAGAGTGTCTTAACACTAGGTTCCACTACCTGACTGCTGTGCGCGGGATACAGCGTGAAGCTGATTTTTCTTAATATTAAATATCTAGGCTACTATGATGACATACTGAATATGGACAGTCGTGAAATTATATTGTTACTTATTATTTATTTATTGGGAATGAAACATTAATATATTTCATATTATGAAATTGAAAGGTGTGGTCAATATAATATATTAAATTTTATCGAAGAATAATATCGATATAAGGAGCATTTTGATATATTGCACTTCAATCCAATCTTTTGAATTCGGTGTTAAAATTTACATTTGCAGACATAAACAAATTCCTTGCCATTTTTCGTTTGCAACTTGACAAACTTTAACGGTATCCTTATAAATATTA
>DWMY01001265.1:0-15654 GCA_018249775.1 Heliconius hecalesia formosus | reverse complement strand
TTTTTTACGGTAAATTTTATGGAATACAATATATTATCTGAACGAAAATCAGTACCAAAAATTAAAAAAAGTATTTAGTTTTATTTAAATACATTTATAATGGTAAATATTCTATAGCCACAACATATTTAAAACGTTCACCACCGTATAAAATCCATCCTAAAGAAAATATTTCGCATTGTTACCTTCTTATTAGCTTCTTAGCGGTTATGTTAAATGTGGTAAGTAATGTCTCTAAGATTTACGATGATATTCCATTCTTCTTTCAATCAAAAAAAAATAAGTATTTTTATTGTAGAAGCCAGTCGTGGCGCAGCGGAGCGAAGTGTTACTATAAAACCGACTGGTTGTGGGTTCGATCCCCACTCGAGGAGATGAAATTTTTACTTAAAAATGTATATTTCCATTTCTTCTTTCCATTGCATGTTGAGTTCTGCCACTCAACATGCAATGTCTCCAGAATTCGGCAAAAAGTGAGGAACGAAGTGGCTTAAAACTAGGTTCCCTCTGCCTATCCTGCTGTGTGCGGGATACAGCCGTGAAGCTGATGATATATGTATTGTAAAGAATTATTATAGCTTTATTTTTAGTTTGCTATATTCTATTTTACTACTAGTCAAGCCTTTTTTTAACAATATCGCTGTCATTTTGAATTAGCATTTTTTTAAACTGTGCTTTGTTCACCAACCAAGACTTCATGTGATACCCATGACAAAGGTGTTTAAAAAGAATATAAAATGTGGCATTTAGTAGCGCTGGCCATCTTGGGTTTGTCATACTATAGACTATATATTAGAATTATAATATCAATAACAAGTTCTTTGAATAAAATACTAAATTTAAAACCAAGTGATCAACAAAAAAGAGGTAAAATTTCAATATCTACAAGTTCGACCCATGACGATATCAAGTTAAATAAAACCGCTTAAGATATGTGATAGCTATCCTTCCGAAAAAGGCAATAATATCAATTAATAATTATATAAAAAAATATATTGAATTTAAATTGTTCATGTGTAGGAATATACTACATATAATATGGTATGTTCCTACCAACGTAACTTTGAACGTATGTACTCGCATTAAGAAGTGACAGTATTATTTCGCTTTCTTATTTTTTTTTAAGTAGATGCGTTGTCGATCATAATTACAAATTACTACTATTTTTTCGTTTGAGTTTAAGCTAGGACAAATAGGTAAAATGACACATCTCCAGCAGTAAAATTTGAAAATCTCTATTTTAATAGCAAATTTTACTAGAGATTTCTTTATATCCTTGCCCCTGTGTTCTGCACCATTTTCATCATGTAGCGTAAAGGGAAGAACCGAGAACCAATTTTTTCTATATACTCCACTGAATAATGGAGATAAGTATGGCTAAGGATAAAAAAATATAATATCTTCTTCTAAGGTAATCCAGCCAATGGTTTTGACAAAACCCAATGGTTTTGTTTATAATATAGTAAAAAAAGATTGAAATATTTTTACTATTAATATAAGAAATTCAAAAACAAAAAGTATGATATAGATTTAAAAAATTCTGAATATACTATTACAAGACAATATTTACCCGCTCTGGTAACGAGGCAAAGCGGGGCGTTGGGTTCCGCTATTCATAACTCAGTATCTCGAGAATTTGGCAGAAAGTCAGGAACAGAATGTCTTAACGCTAAGTTCCCATGTTTCGTCTGCCTTCCCTGCTATGTGCGGGATACAGCGTGTAGCTAAATAAAATATATAGAATATTTTAAGAAAGCTCTGTTTTTCTTGTAAATAAAAAACTATATCTTTGTCTCTAAAGGTGCATGGGGTCAAAAAGGGCGACAGATAACGGCTGAAACTCATTATTGTTACTGTTCGTTTGATAAAATTAAACAAGATAACAAGTAGCTTTTTAGTATAAAAGATGAAATATTTACCAAAATCAGTACAGTTACCTTCTGGGCTGCTCAAGATGAAGACTGTCCTGGCATTAGGTTGCCTGGCCTTTGCGCTGGTAGGAGCTTCCATTCTTCCTTCAAAGGTTGAATACAAAGTCAAAAATGGTATGAATGTTAAAAATCTAATTTAATTTTACAATAAAAAATGTACAAAATTAATTTAAATGTTCTTTTTTATTAACAATTTGTATAAATAATTTGTATAAATTTCAGTGGAACCTGAATTCGTAGCAAAACAGGAAAAAATCCTCAAGCTTTTCATCCACCCAGAACAAATCGATATCGAGGCTGATTATTATAAAGTAGGCAAGGACTATGACATCGAAGCTCACATCGATGACTGCTCAGTAAGTTATTTTAATTTATTAAAAAATATTTGCAATGAAATAACTAAAACATATTTCTAAGTTAAAATTCATATAACTATAATAAAAATTATATTTTACAGAATAAGAAAGCCGTCCAGGAATTCTGGGAATTATGGAAATCTGGTTTTATGCCAAGAAATGTGCCTTTCTCAATCTTCTACGAAAGACAGAGAGAGGAAGCTGTAGCTCTATTCCACATTTTCTATTACGCCAAGGACTTCGAAGCCTTCTACAAAATGGCTGCTTGGGCTCGTGTTCACGTAAACGAGGGACAATTCCTTTATTCTTACTATATCGCTCTGATCCACCGTGCAGACATGCAGGGAGTAGTCGTTCCAGCGCCTTACGAAGTTTACCCTGAACTCTTTGTCAACTCTGACGTTTGGCACAAGATCTTCCGTGTCAAAATGCAAAATGGAATCTCATCTGACTTCGGTGCTGAAGAGGGTGTTCTCCACGAAAATGATCGTTACATTGTATATGCTAACTACTCAGATTACTCATCTTACCACAATGACGAGCATAGGATTTCTTACTTTGTCGAAGATGTCGGTCTCAATGCATACTACTACTACTTCCACTCATACTTCCCATTCTGGATGGACGGTGACCTATACCCAGCAATGAAGGAGCGTCGTGGTGAAGTGTACTATTATTTCTACCAACAACTTTTGGCCCGTTACTACTTGGAGAGACTTTCCAATGGATTAGGCGAGATCCCACAATTCTCTTGGTGGCATCCTATTAAGAGCGGATACAGCCCCTATGTCAATTATTATTACTCATTTGTGCAAAGGCCTTCTTACTACCAAATTCCTGTTGAAAAGAACATCGAAGAGCTTCAGCTTCTTGATGCTTATGAGAAGAATTTCATCCAATATCTTGAGCAAGGCCACTTCAAAGCTGTAAGTTAAAAAAAAATCGGAATCTATTTATGTGCTCTATATAATTACGTTAATGTTATATCTTGTTTTCTAGTTCCAACAAGATATTGATCTAAGTGACAGCAAATCCGTCAACTTTGTTGGAAACTTCTGGCAAGCCAACGCTGACTGGCACGGCAAAGTTGCTCGTAAAGATAACCACAACTCATATGAAGTTATTGCTCGTCACATGTTAGGTGCTGCCCCAGAACCAGTCGACAAGTAAGTTTATTGTTATTTTAAATATACTCGTATAAATCAACAAAATATTGGTTCCCGCTTATAATTAACTAACTATTATAATATTTACCATACAAATGTACATATCTAATTGTTGTAATAAATGAGTAAATAGCTTTTGAGGTCATATTTTCTTCGTAGTTGTGGCTTTAACAATAGGTATTTATTTTACTTACAGATACAACTTCGTACCATCAGCTCTAGACTTCTACCAATCATCACTCCGCGACCCTATGTTCTACCAGTTGTACAGCAAGATTCTTAAATATTTTATTGAATACAAGAAGTTTTTGGTACCCTATAGCCAAGATGATTTGCATTACGTTGGAGTTAAGATTAACGACGTCAAAGTTAATAAACTTGTGTCTTACTTCGATTACTACGACATTGATGTCAGCAACAATGTATTCTACTCTGGAGTAGAACTAAAATCTAAACAATGGCCTCACTTCATTGTACGACAACCTCGTCTTAACCACAAGGACTTCTCCATTGAAGTAAATATTAAGTCTGACGTTGAATGTGATGCCGTAGTAAAAATATTCCTTGGACCTAAATATGATAGCAGAGGCTACCCTATCGGCCTGGAAGATAACTGGCAGAACTTCGTTGAATTGGACTGGTCGGTACAAAAATTAGTTAAGGGACAAAACGAAATTGTACGTGACTCTAAAAATTTCTTCTTCTACAAAGAGGATTCAGTATCTGTATATGACATCCTTAAACATCTTCCCGAAGGAAAAGTACCCTCTGATATGTCTATTGAATCAGGCGCTATGCCCAAGAGATTGATTTTGCCTAAGGGTTCAAAGGGTGGATTCCCATACCAACTATTTGTAATTGTATACCCTTACGCTCCGATTGAAAAGAAATTCGAATCTATCAAGGCCTTCATCCATGACAACAAACCCTTCGGATATCCATTTGATCGCCCCGCACATGAAGTTTATTTCAAGCAACCAAACATGTACTTCGAAGATGTAGAAGTTTATCACGAAGGAGAAGAATTCGCCTATAAGTACAACCTTCCCAACCATTTAGTCCACTATAATGACGTAGTCAAACACTAAAAGGAGAGAGAAAACTAAATGTTGTTATTTATGTATTATGTGTGTATAATACGAACTTTCAAATTTTATTGATAAATAAAAGTCATTTATAAATAAATATATAATTTTATTAAAATTTTAATAATAACCTGTTTTGAGTAAGCACAAATCATGTTTGTGTGTCATGCACAAATCCGTCATTATATATCAATACAACTATGCTTTATATTAATTAATTCAAATGTGGAGAAAAATATCCATTTTGTTCATTTAAGCTTTCCTTATGAAAAATAGTTATGTTGAAGAATTTATAATTATTAAAAATTGAATTATTATTTACTAAAGCTTGTCTGTGAAATGGAAAACCAAATGGTTCCGATAAATAAATAGATAAATTTGGATCATCTGTATCGTCAATGGGAGTTAGTAAAACGAATAAAGTTAAGTTAAGACCTTGATCTAAACCTTTTGGTATAATCAAATTTTCTGGGAATTTAAATGTATCGTATTTATTTTCGAGTGATTGGCCTTGCTCCATATTATAATTATCATCAAATGAGTACTTTGTTGAAAATTCGTTAGAATACTTTATGATATTCAGATCTTCTTTTAAGTTTTGTGTAAAAGAATCAAATTCATAAAACTTGGAAAAATCATTGAAACAATTTAATAATTCACACTGAGGGCCAATGAATAATTTAACTAAAGCAGTTTTATTAACATGCGAATCAACTGTAAAAGCGAATTTAAATGGCATATGCTTGAGTCTTTTTTGTCTCGCGGTAAAAACTAAAGGAGGCATTTTATAATCATAGTTATCTCTATGAAAAATGTTATTTATATTGAATTCATAGAACTCAAAATAAGTAGTAATTTTAGTAAAACTAAAATCAGTGATATCAAATTCCTGAGTTTGATATTTAGAAAAATCATAAGGCTGAAGAGTATTCGAATACTCAGTAAAATATTTTAATAAATTTTCAATCATGTACCAGTACATTGGATCACGTAGTGTAGTTTGTGGATGATGTAGTACTGAAGGCGCTGGATTGTATCTGAAATAATAATAAAATATGTAGTAACCTTATTTTATATTTTTATAGATGACCAATATAGCTGTAACGCTATTGATTACTTAATGTTGTAAATCATTTACTATTTTTGGTAAAGGAATTATTAATATATTTTAATCATATATTATTATTATTATAAAGATTATTGCTTAGCTTAGCTTAAGCTTAAAATTTTTGGCCGTTAACCAAAAAGTTTTCTGTGCTTTTGTGGACTTGGAAATTATGGGAGATACTACCGGTACCGGACCGGTACAATGTGAGCGGATTCTTGCTGCAGGCTGTAAAGTCTCTTTACAGCCTGCAGTTAAGCGCACCCGCGTGCGAGTAGGAGCTAGGCTGGCATGTCGCCCTGGCTTGACATCCGATCGGGTGTTAAACAAGGTTGCGCCATGTCAGCTTGGTTGTTCAATTTGTATTTGGAATGAAACAATGTGAATTGCCTGCTGTACGCAGATGATGCAGTGCTTATTGCATCATCAGAATGCGATTTGTAGGCATTTTTCACGACTCTGAAAGAAGGGTGCGAATATAATGGTCTAAGCCTCAATGCGATTAAGAAAAAGGTACTGATTTTTGAAAGAGATGAAGAGAGGACGGAATGCAAGATCAGTGTAAATGGTAAGATATTAGAACAAGTGAATGAAAAAAGTAAAGTGAAGTGGGAAGTGTGTTCAGTAAAGATGGAAGATATGAGATGGATGTGGAAAGGCGTATTGCTGTCGGTAACAAGGTTGCCGAATCCTTAGCTGCATTGATGAGACGGCGAAACGTCAGCACAGCTGCGTTTTTGGCCGTACACATTACAGTTTTGGTACCAACTCTGTTATACGGCAGCGAAACGTGGATATTACAGAAGAAGAATGAAAGAAAGATGAATGCTGTGCAGGTGCAATCTCTTCGTAGGATATGCGGAGTCAGTTTAGCTGATCGAATTCGCAATGAAGAGATACACAGAATGGCAGATACTAGCGATGTCACGGTAAGAATGAAGAAGAAGGTGCTAAGTTGGTTTGGACACGTCGAACAAATGAGTGATTAAAGAATAGCATAAAAGATTTATGATGGAAAAGTGAGCGGTAAGAGAGGAAGGGGGACACCTCGATTGACCTTTGAAAACACAGTATCAAAGATACTGAAGAGAGGTCACGTAAAAAGCACGAGGGTCCCCCGGAGGGCATGTATGAAGAGGTTGACGACAGTGGATGAGGCGAAAAGGTATGTAGAGACCGTAGTGTTTGGCGCTTCTTTCTCTCTGACTACCTCGCTAGGGATAAAGAGTGAAGCTAATTATAGTTATAGTTATGAAGCTCAATCGAGGCCGGTCGTGGCGCAGTGGCACAAAGTGTGACTGTAAAATCGACTGGTTGTGGGTTCGATCTTCACTCGAGGCAGTGAAATATTTATTTACATTTATATTTTCATTTCTTCGCTCTGGTCGAGGCAAAGCGCGGCGTTGAGTTCCGCACGCAATGCCTCCAGAATTCGGCGGAAAGTGGGGAACGGAGTATCTTAACATGAGGTTCCCTCTGCCTACCCTGCTGTTTGCGGGATGCAGCGTGAAGCTGATTTAATTTATTAAGCTCAATGCTTACCTATCCGTTGGATAACCACTACCACCATATCCATACAAGGATCTTATGATTTTAGCGTTTTGGACACTTTCGAAATTAGCTCTTATAAGTTTAGATATAAGGTCAGCATAATTATCTTCTGTTAAAGTAACTTTGGTTCCATTATCCTGTAAATAGATGTTTTATATGACTATTGATAGTTTAAATCTGGTCAAATTGTGAAGAGGTTGTAGATACAATAATTTATGAGCTATTTCAAATTTTATTTTTTCTTACGAACCAGATGATCTTTAAACCAAAATCCAAATGTGTCGAAGAAAATATTACTGTTGTTGTTATGATTCAGGGGATCATACAAACTGCAATTTTACAACTATCCATAGCCGGCCCTTGGGGGTTCCCAAAACAAGTGGTCCCCTCAAGTTTTATTAGGTGGACTTTCATTCAACAGGTGCATTGTTACAATATATAAAAAATTGGCATTGTTTTATATTAACTACGTTGCCATATTAAATTTTAAAATAATTTAAAAGCAAAATTTAACTCTTACCATAAATATGACACCTCTTGTTATACACTCTTTAATAGCAATATCTATAGATTTTACACGTGCATAGTCTTCATTCCATTCTGCTCTTATAGACGACCTTGAAGGAAATGGAAGTCCATTGTCATAAGACAAGTAAGGAATAAAGTCATCATAACAATTTGATTCAGCAGATATATTAAGATGTTGTTTTTCTAGGTTATATCTGGCTAAAAGTTGTTGATGAATAAAGTAATACTGCTCAGCGTATCTTGGATCTATTCCTGTTAATTCGTCCTTGCTCATCCAAAATGGATACATCAGGTGCATTCCATAATAATAGCTATTAAGGCCAATATCTTCTCGAAAATAATCCAAGCGATCCTTACATTCTTCATTCAATAAATGCCAACCAGAGTAATTTGTATTAATTGTAATTGTGTCATCTACTCTATAAAATTGTTGTACCTTAGCTTCTTGTGGATCAAATTTTCCGTTCTTTGCTTTTAATTTAAAGGCTTTTATAATAGTTTCACTGTTAACAAAATAATTTGGTTTTGATATAAATGGAGGGTCTTGATCTTGTGTTAAGTTATCTCTAAACAACGAAACCAGTCTAAAAGCGTAGTCCACTACGTCTGAATTTATATTATAAGAAGCCCAAGTTTTCAATGCATCTATTTTGTCATCGTCGGCTAATTGCAAGAGACGAAACAGTGCTATGGTTGCTTCCCTCATATCGTCATCATATATGTTAAATGTTAGACCTTTCATAATGTGTCCCTTTTCCAAATGGTTGGTTAATATATTGTAAGGCTCATTATCCTGAAAGCAACATAATATGACGTGATAAAAATTATATTGTTGTTATATGGCAGTTATGATTTAATTCTATTATTATTATGCATGTATGCATCGCTGTTTTATTACAGCGAGAAAAGCCGGCACGGGCAAAACGTTTTGATATATGAAAAAATAAATTTATGCTTACCGTATTAACAAGGTCAGCTAACTGTAGTTTTGATATTTTTTGTATTTTTTGCGGTGAGTAGCCGGATGGTATGATATATTTAATGTATGCATTATCGTATTTTACAAACTCTGAAATAAAATAAAAATGTTTTTTTTCTGTAAAAAGTCAATTCGTTTTTAAGAATGAACAAAATATTTCTTTGTCTAATATTTTTTTTTTCGCCAATTTTGCCAATACATGTATATTATCATAAATCATGATTATAGTTCGCTTTAAGGGGGAGCCCATTACACAACTACACTAAAAAAAATCAAATCTATCAAAATACTTTACTAGTCCATACCTCCTTCATTTACTAGACTGTGGAGTTCATCCGTAGGCGCAGAGAGTACAGTCCCAAACAACAATAAACACAATAACATTTTTTCTATAGTTTTAAAAAACATGGCACATACATTCACTGTCACAGACTAAATTATGTAAATTGAGTAAACAACTTATATGTACCTTGCTGTCACTATTTCTGTTCTCTCAATTGAAATCCTGGGGTCGCTTAAATGGTATAATTTTCTAAGTACATTCGCGATGATATGGTATATGTATTAATTAAATAACATATTATATATATATATATATATATATATATATATATATATATATATATATATATAAACTAGAGGCTCGCCCACGGCTTCGCCCGCTTAAAATACATGATTATTGATTTAATAAGCAGAATTGATTGACAACTATAATGATTTCTAATATGATTTTTTTACGACATTATCGTCAAAGAATTTTTGATTGTTTTAAATAAAAAAATACGACCATTGTTGATATTTTATATTTATAAAATATACATAAAGCTAATTATTTATTACACGTATATATTTTTCAAACTTTGTTCTTTTTACCTATATAATATACTCCGTTAAATGTGCTGATGTCAGTGAATAATTTAATTTACTCATTCAGAAACAGCCTTAAATGTTAACTTATTGAATTGAAGGATTCATAATATTCTTTGTAAAATAACTGTAATAATTGCATATTAACTCCTGTACAGTTTTTAAATTAGTTACATATATTATATGAACGAACCAACCAAAAAATGTTTGTATTTACTTGATATTTCTTTCAACATCGTTCTTTATCTCTGTCTTGAATTAATTACGACTTAAACTTAACTGTTATGATTTATGAAGGTAATCTCCACTAACAATTCAATTTTGTTTACTTTATTGTATAAAATATTATATAATAGTGCTTCAAAAATAAATATTATTATCAACAGTCATATAACCCAGAAGTTTCGAATGTCATTCTTTAGCCAGGAATCTTACCAGCGGGATTGCTATATAATATTCGCAGGCAAGCTAATGCCTTGAGTTCATTCAAATGACGATAACTTTCTTTTAAAGAACCGATTTTGATGAACTAAACTTTGGCAGTTAAGTTGAGTTAAAATAAAGCAATTGGTGGATTTTTTAAGGAAATCGGTTCAGTACTTTCAGAGAAAAATGTGAAAAATATCGAAAGACAGACAAGAAATTCAAAAAAAATCTTTTTGCTTTCTATTATTCTTTTTAAGTGTCCCTCTATCCATTTCAGTCAAAATTACTAAATGTACAGACAATATATTTTTACTGTCTTATTATATATAGAGATAATTAAGAGAATAATAATAATTTATAAATAATTAATTGAGGACAGTCGTGGCGCAGTGGCACAGGGTGTGACTGTAAAATCGACTGGTTGTGGGTTCGATCCCCTTTGTGGGGTCCATTAATCGAGTTTGTCATAACGTTAGTTTTTGATGTATTAATTGCTAAGCCTATTTTCGCACTTTCATCAGATAGTTCTTGTAGCATATGTTCCAAGCTATCTGGAGGAGGGTAATGCAGCTGGTATTAAATGTTTTTTTGTCTTGCAGAAGCGAGCTTTTCGCGCAATCTAGAACTTAGGCCCTAAAGATTCGTTATGGAAAAAAATTAAAGAAATGAATATATTGACTGTTGCATATCAATACATTTTTAAAAATGGTAATAATTTTACCAAAATTGGTGATGTACATAATATAAATATTATATATGTATATATAAACACGCATGAGCAGACTCGACCGGATCATTACCACCTCCGGCATTTAAAACCGGCGTGAAGTAGTGGCTTTTTGCCACTGCGTTTCGCATCAGGTAATGCCGGGCTCCGGTGCCCAACCCACCTTACAGGCAGGCAACGCACCTGTAGCTCCTCTGGTGCTGCACGGGGTCGTGGGCGGCGGTAATCACTTACCATCAGGTGACCCGAACGCTCGTTTGCCTTGTCTTTTCCATTAAAAAAAAATACTAGAAATAATAGCAACCTGTAACCCGATTGCATCAAGTCAAGAAATATTAGTTAGAAAACGAAAACGTCCCAGAATATTCTATATCACAATTTAAAAGCCGTGAAAAGACGCTTGTGTGTTAAAGGTTATTACTAAATTAATGACTTTATCAATAATCATTAGCCTTGGTAATGAACTGCTAATACTACCTCTAGATGATAGCTGCCAAATTTCATAATTATAAGTCAATCGGAAGTACTCTATTAATTCTAATTGCCTTTATAGTGCCGAAATACGCCTTTTTGCGAGATAAACGACCATAGCTTTTTTTTAAGTAAAAGTAGAAACAAGATTTTTCAGTATGTGCTTTGAGTTTCAACTGGAGAGTTTGAGTATCTCCAAGCGTTCCTGAGATAAAGGCTCTTGACAGACAGATAAACGGACGAAGTGATGTTATATGTGTTGCTTTTTTCCTTAAAAGATACGAAACCCTTAAAATTAAGCATATAACCTTTTATTTTGAATAAAAATATTTGATTTTATTTTTGAATAACTCCTCACTATAAAACTAAGTACTCCAAATTTCGCTGGTAATATTACGAAAGAGATAATTTCGGCCAGTCGTGGCGCAGTGGCACGAAGTGTGACTGTAAAATCGACTGGTTGTGAGTTCGATCCCCACTCGAGGAGATGAAATATTTACTTAAATTTATATTTCCATTTCTTCGGTCTGGTGTCAAGGCTAAGCGCGGCGTTGACTTCTGCCACTCAGCACGCATTGCCTCCAGAATTTGGCAGTACGTGGGGAACGGAGTGTCTTAACACTAGGTTCCCTCTGCCTACCCTGCTGTGTGCGGGATACAGCGTGAAGCTCTATATAGATAATTATCAAAATATATTTGTATATAACACTATATTATAAGTTATGAAAAATTAGCAGATATCAATATTTTTATAATTTTTTTCAAAAAAAAAATACAAACTACTTTTCCGAATAACGATACAACACTGCATATACTTCAGGAAGTCCAATTGGACAATTTTCCAATTGTAACCATGGCACATGTCTAATTTCGGTTAGAAGGTAATTTGTTCTTAAGTGCCATTATCTCTTGGAATCCTTTAACTATCGCTGACAGCTTATAAAACTGTCCTATTCATTTTTTTTTTTTTTGTTATTTTATTTTAATGTTACGAAAATCGAATGGAGAATAGAGAACGAGTGTGTTAATACTCTGTCTACCTTGTAATATGGACAAAAGCGTTAAAGTACTTTGTATCGAATTTTTAAAGTTTTTTTTTTTAATGTTATAAAATATTGGTAATACATTATATTTTATTATATGCAAGTTTTATGTGATATCAATGTAAAATTTTAATAGTTTATAATAGCAAAAAGTATGTAAAAAGGTAAATAGATTTATTTAGACGAAAAAAAACTTTAGAAACCATAGTTATTTTCGTCATCTTGACATTTAATCATAAAAGTTTCAAAGTATAGAAAATTTTAAAGATATCACAAAGTTAAAAATAATTTAAGCAATCATAAACATAATTATCTAATTAATAAAATGTCATTTTATAAAAATAACATCTTCATACGATACAAAATATTCATCAACTATAAAAGGATCTCATTAATCATAATATTAGTTACTAACAACGATAAAAAAATATTTGTTCAAACATTTTAATAAGTTTAATGATCATCTATCCAGCGGCGAATTTTGCAGATGCCTGACATTTATTTCTTTTCTCCATTTTTTTTCTTGGTGTACATTGGCCTAAGATCCCATCGCTTAAAACTGTAGGGATCAGATTTTCTTATGAAACTTATATTTAAGAATGATACATGATAGTAGAATAGATTACACTAGGGTCGCCTAAAATAATCCTGCCGCAATCACCTTTAATTAATGTTTTTCGTAACTCGATTTTGGAGAAAATTGCATTCATATGTTTTTTATGTGAATCGCACATCATTTGAATGAAAATCGCCTAAGGAATTGGAAAAACAATGGTTGCCAGCTCTCAGTCTGCCGCAAGTCCAGGGTTGCCTGGTTTAAAGAGGTCACTTAAAGTTAATATTTGCACTCATGTGTTTTTTAATGAATTATATATCAAATTAAAGCTTATTTTTTTCTCATTACAAAAACACATGCGTGCCTGAAAAATAACTGCCGCAAGCACAGCTTGCGCCAGTTATTTTTCAGGCACGCATCTCTCATCTCTCTCATCTCTCATCTTATTCCGATTTCATTTGACTGAGACGATTTGAATAGACGATGAAATGCGCGGTTTGCCTTATGTTTTAAAGTAAAATATTATATAATAGGACGTCAATCTTAAAATTAATGTTTATTCTAGCTATTCACCTGTTAAATGATGATTTTAATCATATTAAATACATACAAAAACAATTTAAACATGAAATTATCTTTATTTTTCAAGTGAAATAGTGAATCCATGATATTAAGTCTTTGCTAAATTAAGAATAAAGGTGTTCTTAAATTTTTCTCTGTTCACGTTCTTAAGATTAAGATAAATAAAAAAAATATTCCTGGCTAAATTCATAGATATCTCTTTATTTAATATGTCTCATATTACCCTCAAAATAAAAATATAGACAATGTGCAGGTAATATTGACACTGATAGTCGTTTAAAAAGAATTTGTTTAAATTATGGAATAATCTTCTTTGCGTGGTCTCTATATATATAATATATATAAAGTGATATTGGCAAAGTGATTAGTGAAACGCCATAAGTTAAGAATAGAACAAAACAATTAAACTATTCAAGGGCTATATTTGAAAGAAAAACAGCGTATTCATGCGTTATAAATATTAGCATATAATTGTGAATACATATAATAATATATCGTTACATTTAAATTATTATGAGAATAATAAACTTTAACGAACACGTTACTAACAACCTATCTATAAGATAGATCAAACCTGGGCACGGTTAGTTTTCATCATCATCATCATCATCATCATATTATGCTAATACCGCATCTTTGTACTAATGAAGTCTTAAATTTCATAAGTTGGTATACAATGTAAAAAACTAAGTGTATTTATATTAATACTATAGTAACAATAGAAATTGTTGTTGATTTAATCGCCAGTCATCATCTCCATGAATTCTGAAACAATATGAAAAATTGTATTTAAAAAAAATAGCTATGTGAAAAAAATAATAATTAGAATATATTTATGTATTTTAATTTATATTTTGATTTCTTAGCTCTGGTGTCGAGGCAAAGCGCGGCGTCGAGTTCCGCCACTCAACACGCAATGACTCCAAAATTCGGCGGAATGTGTGTGAAATTCGACGGTACCGATGGTACCGTGTAAAGCTGATTTTTTAATAAAGTAAAATATCTAGATAATAGATATGTAAATATCCCGCGCAGAGCAGGGTAGGCAGAGAGAACGTAGTGTTAAGACACCATTTTCCATGTAAATGTAAATAAAAATGCAATATAAGTGTAAATAAATATTTCATTTCCTCGAGTGTGGATCAAACCCACAACCAGTTGATTTTACAGTCACACTTTGTGACCTCTTTAATAAATTAACATATTTAAAAAGGCCTTATGTAAAAAATAATATTGAAACAGTTGTTGAAATAATTATTAAATTAATACTAACCATCGAAGTCCACGGTACCAGAGCCGTCAGTGTCAATTTCAGCGATGATGCCGTCTAAGTCGGCGTTGCTAAGTTTGTCGTCGAGTGCCGCAAGAATTTCCTTCAGAGTGGATGTAGTAATGTAACCGTTGCCTTCACGATCGTATAACCTGAAATTGTTAAATGGATTGTTTATAAATAACGTTACATTGATTGATATATTTCTCATCGGGGCTTACGTACAAGGAAATTCAAATCTTACTTTATACAATATAATTTTATAAAAGTTTTAAAATATCTCTTAAGAAAGGATATGTTCAAACATGTTTCTTAAGTCGAGATAAAACTTAGGTAGTTGAAATATATTAATGTTTTTTTCCTCCCTCAACTCTTCATTCCATATGTTCATAACATTTTTACTAAACATGTATATGTATGCAAATGTTTTGTTTAAACTTTTTTTTTGAGATAAAGCAAATCCTCTTATTTTATTTTTATAAAAAAAAAATCTTATCTTATTTTATTACCTGAAAGCTTCTTTCAGTTCTTGTTGCATGGCTTCAGCGTCCTCTTCTTCTAAGAAGTGGGAGGCGATGTTACAAAATCCATCAAAGTTAATTTTGCCAGTTCCTGTGAATATAAAAATAATATAGTTGCAGCGAAACAAAAGCTCAATTAAAATTTAATCAATAAAATAAATATATTTAATTAACTATAATTGCAATTTGTATCTAATTTTAAATGAAATCTATGTGTGCATACGAATATTCACACAAACTTAAATAGAAGAGACGCGTTTCAAAGGTAATGGAATCTTGAGGAGACACTCGTACTAAAATAGACTCATTATAACGTTCGCGTGTAAAAATATTCCTGTATCTTTGAAGACGTCGTCGTGTAACGTGTAGCTACAGATTTAATGATTTATGCTTCTTGTTATTTTTATGAGGCTAATAAATTAGCAACACATCACATTTATGAAACATTTTTCAAGTGGCAGGTAATTTTATTACCTATTTAACATTTAAC
>DWMY01001264.1:0-15655 GCA_018249775.1 Heliconius hecalesia formosus | reverse complement strand
CGTTTACAGAAAAATGCCACGCCGCCACGTCGGCCTTAAAGACTATATATTTACCATACCCAAATCTAGGATGGTGTAATTAAAAGCAAATAGCCGCATCGACTATCAGAATTGTACAAACAACGTTGGAAGAATAAACAATAATCGAGTCAAGTAATTTGTCAAAACAATGTGTTATATGTAACGCTTACTCAAACTTTATGAGAATTTTGGAATATATACTTACACCATCCATGAACGCACAATGTCTCAAATTCAGACGGAATTGCAGGAAGAGCTGAAACCAATATACCAGGGTATATCTCGATTATAACAAGGTAAGCAGTTCGAACCTAGTTAAACACTCCGTTGTTGCGTGGCGTAACTCAACGCAGCACTTTGTATACCAGATTGGAGAAATAAAAATATGAAATGTAATAATTTTCTAAATAAGAATCGCAACTCACCAACAAACAACTTTTCGTTTCTCGTCAAATGCGGTCCTATTGCGTGACGTCAGTCTAAAGACGGTAATATAGAATAACAAAAGCGTATAATATAATGGTAATATATAGGAGAGGAATCCCTATATCACTTACAACCCCAAGTCCCAAGGGGTGTTTTTAAAGAAAATGATATTCAAGGGGTTCTTCTTTACTTTAGTAGAAAAAAAAAACATATGTAATATTTTTTCTATCATATTTTTCAGAAATAGAAATTGGTAATTTACTTAAGTGTGTTACCATACCCAAATCAATATATAAAGAAAAGGAATGCTAATCAAAATATAATTTTAAAAGAAATAGTTTGAAAAAGCTGAGAACTATGTTTTCGGAACTATAAATTTTAGGAAAATTGATAAAGTTCGAGTCAGACATATTAACCGAGTGTTTCGTACCAATTTCATAACTATAATTACGGGGGGATTTGCATATAAAATTAAAATAAACTAAAAGCAAAAAAACTTTTTTTATAAAAAGCTTTTATTTAAACGCTCTAAAAAGGAGAAAATAGAAGTTTTCTTTTAAATTTTAACTATCGACATATAACCTCATTATACACAATTTATATGATTAAAAAAGCTTGTATATCCATATTGTAGAAGTAGACTAAAAATAAATATTCCATCATCTTGGATGGAATATGGCGGCATATTGAATTTAGATTTTTGTGCTGTAGTACTCTAAAAATGTAAGTGATCATTTACTTATGTTCTTTATTACTCTTTCTATTAAAACAGAAAAATAAACAAATCTTATTTAGACACGAAACATCATTGTTATATTCTTTGAATAATACACAAAATAATTACAAGCAAATTGATGCATATTTCACTCCCACGAAATTCGTACCCGTTTGGTAAATTGGATTACATGTAAACAAAAATATATGAGCCATACAAAAATATACTTTATATAATGGGTAATACGATATATTTTACATTTATTATACAAATATGTTTTTAAAATTCCTCTAAAATGTTAGTCGTTAATGCTATCATTATTTGAATACTTTTGGGGGTGTTTGTTGATATTATTGACGTAGTTGTCTGATTAAAAACAATTGTCGTGGGTTTGAATGGTATTAGGGTAAAAAATGTGAAAATAAATAAAACCGACTTCAAATATTTGTCTTTTACCAATTTATATTAAACCTCCAGATGTGCTTGAATGCGAATATATTAAAAAAAAATAGGATAGTTATCGCAGTTTAATATAGATGATACCTAATACTAATTCAGAAAACGTATAAAAATTTGAACGCGCGTCTCTTTGGAAAATCTTCCAAGCGCTCTGATCAACTAAGCCACACGTTCTAATCGAGCTACGTATGAACTCTGTAGAGAGATTTTTACAAATTTCCGTTTCCCAAAAATAATTACTTAGAATTATCGTTTGGCAAGAGAGAATACAATTCGTTCCTAAATGTGGAATAACACTTTAAAAGGATCGACTTGATATCATTTTTAGATTAACTTACGTATGCTTACGAAAAGCACACCTGTTCGACGTCCTAAATTGATAATCGTACTTAATTACAATCCAATTCCACCAAAACCACATACAAACATGTCAAACTAATAACCTCCACCTTAGAAATGGGTAAAATAGAAAAAAAACTTTAACTTCTTCCAATAATCAATATGTGAAATATTATACGAAATTAGCTTCTAATGTCCAGCTAACTTAGTTAAGTTGAAACTGTAATTGATGCCTTGTTCTATAGTTGTTGCCTTTCAAAACCACTCGTCTAGTTATTGTTAGTAACTTCCCATTCGTATTGGAACTCTGTTATATATTAGTAGTAATACCGTATAGTTGTTTTATTAAGTTCACATATTTGTAGGTATTATGTTATATGTTGGAACCGTCGTGGCGCAGAGGCACAAGGGTGGACTGTAACCCGACTGTTGTGGTTTTGATCCCCACTGATTTTAAAATTTATTTTTGTGTCGTATAATTAATTTAACGAAAAAGATTATAGACTTATATTATCTCACTACAATCTATAAAATGTAATGTAATATTAAAAAAGTAATAGTATTGAGTACAATAATAAAACACGCCTTTAAATATTATTATTGAGGCCGTCGTGGCGTAGGGGCACAAGCGTGCGACTGTAAACACCGCGGTTATGGATTCGATTCCTACTACGGAATAAAACGTTTAATATTTTCATTTCGTTGTTCTGGTACTCTGGTGCTCTGGTACCAGGCAAAGCTTGGTGTTGAGTTTCACCACTAAACACTTCACCTCCAAAATTCGGCGGAACGGGAGTGTCTAACACTAGGTTTCCAGGTTTCCTCTGCCTACTCTGCTATGTGCGGGAAACAGCGTAAAGCTAAACAAATATTTGAAAATTAAAAAATATATAATAAAAATCTTCTCTAATAATAAAAACACAAAAAATCTTTTTTTTGTATCCTATATATGTTATTATATTTATATAAATAGCAATAAAATTGCTATTTATATAAATATAATAACATTTAATGCGGGCAGTCCAGATCCGGAACAATTACCTACATCCCTTTTGCGTGCAAAAACTTAATCCTCATATTACAAGA
The DNA here is from genome assembly GCA_018249775.1 of Heliconius hecalesia formosus. NCBI lineage: Eukaryota > Metazoa > Arthropoda > Insecta > Lepidoptera > Nymphalidae > Heliconius > Heliconius hecalesia. The sequence goes on along the minus strand of DWMY01001264.1, from coordinate 12,609 downwards.
TTGAATGATATATATTCATATATATTATTTTATATGTTTAGAAATATATTGTATATGTGACAGATGATAGTTTCGATTCCTACTCGAGGAAATGTAACATGAAACATTCTCATTTCTTCGCTCTGGTAACAAGGCAAAGCGCGGCGTTAATTTCCAATTCATCAGGATGTGTGTTCGATTCCCACTCAGGCAAATGATTAAATTTAAATTAATTTTATTTACTCACTCTGTTAATTTTATTTACTCAGACTCAAACAAAACAAAACTAAATAACCAACTAACCAAATAACTTAGGTATAGGTATGTACGTACACGCGAATAGAGTTTTGTAACATTTCCTGACGAAGAGTGCAAAAGTCCACGGAAAGCCTATTATTCATTGTTATCTGAAAACCACGTGTTAGTTTTGATTTGTTGCGGGATTTTAGTTTTAGGTACCTTAGTTCTTGTATTGTTCATAGAATTAACATCAATAGAAATGGCACTAAATTTATATATCTTTTTTTAACAGAAAGTTGTCGTGGAGCAGCGTTTGTTACAAATGTGATGGATGCAGATTCGACTTCCATTCGGTTCGTAACTCTGCTCTAGTGGACAAATGTTGATTTGATATTGAGATATTGAGTTCCGTCATTCAACACGCAATGTCTCTAAAATTGGGCCAAAAATGGAGAACAAAATGTCATCAAAAAGCGGAAAAATGTCTTGCCTCTCTAAACTACTTAAACACGGCGTCTGACTATTTTAGTATATCATTTCTTCGCTCTGGTGTCGAGGCGAAGCGCGGCGTTGAATTCCGACACTCAGCACGCAATAAACCCAGAATTGGAGGAAAGTGGGGAACGGAGTGTCTTAACACTAGGTTCTGCCTATCCTGTTGTGTGCGGAATACAGTGTGAAGCTGATTTAATTTGATTTTAAAGTATCTAAAAACAATACGAATAAATAAAGCATATTACAATGTTCAAGAATATTTACATGATAAAGATGTATGGAATTAAGTCTATTGAATGTGATGCAGAATAGCTGCTAGCTTATGTAATATTTAAATTATATCATTGAGTTTCTTGCCGGCTCTTCTCAGCAGAACCGCCTTCCGAGCCGAATTTTCATATATTCATTCGATTCAATTCAAAAATGCTTACAATAAATAGTCTATTTAAATAAAGAATAATTTGAATTTTAATTTATATAAGTATAGTAATTTTCCTGAAATTAAATCAAATCCACAACAATCCAATTGCATCATGACGGCTTCAAATATTCAATATATTATTCATAAGTTCCATAGATACCTAAATATTTACATTAGACCTATACGTTTCAAGTTTTTATTAAATTCATATATCATCGCCTTATCAGAAGATTCCAAATTAAAGTTCAATAATTAACGATGGCGTGGATCGGGGGCGAAGAATTAAACATGCATTTATTATTTTAAAGAGTTTTTCCATACTTTAGAAAATGTATAAAAATTATAAGTTTTCTAAACAAGTTATATTTGGGAATTATTTTCAGTACTGGTAACAGGGTTGCCGGTGCCATAGCTGCATTGATGAAAACGTCAACACAGCTGCACGTTTGGCCGTACACAATAAAGTGTTGTTACCGACGCTGTTACACACCAGCGAAACGTGGGTAATACAGAAAAAGGATGAAAGAAAGATAAATGCTGTTGAGATGCAATCTCGTAGGATGCTATTATTAGATGGATTAGCTGAAGGAATCCGCAATGACGAATTACACCGAATGGCAGGTGCTAGCGAAGATGAACACGGTGAGAATGAAGAACAATGTGCTATGCTGATGTAGGGACGTCGAATAGAAAAAAGTTTTTGGGGGGGAGGGGGGGGGGGGGGGGGGGGGGGGGGGGGGGGGGGGGGGTTCTCGGTTGACCTTCGAAAACATAAGTGTAAGTAAAGTCATTTTGTTTATTAAAGTATGCACAATTGTAAAAAATTTACATCCGTAAACATTTTCTTTCTGCAAACTCCATCTGACTACCGCTTAAGTAATTGTTTTACGTTTTACCTCTCTATTCGTTATAAAATTATCAGTTAAGAAATGCCCAGTCTCTTCATCTCTTATAGGTCGCAAGTCCTAAGTTAATAATTTGTTTATTTTTAATTATTACAGATTTTATATCCAGAATATGTATAGGGCAACATAAACCAAATAAATCAAGAACAAAGTGCTTGCTAATAATTTGCGAATAAAAAAAACAACAAACACAGCCATAATCAGTCAGTAGTTATAAAAAAGATTATTAAAACCACGCTACGCTGAAACCAGAGCCCGCTCTACAATACCACAGTTATGAATGTACGAGGATTTAGCGTAGATCCTTATTTGCTGGAACAGTATTTTTTTATGCTTATAGAATTATATATACTTATCATATAATAATAACATTTAGTGGATAATGGGCTGTGAATTTAGTGTTATAACTGACTCTTCTTTGTTTATTAGATCGACTTGTGACAATTATGTAACACACACACACACATACACACACGTTACACAGAGACACACATACCCAGAATATGCATTGAGTAATAAAATTTCTTTTTGATATTTGCAAATACCATTCCAGTTTTTTGAACTTAATTCAAATAATTAACAGCCCCGCTGCGAACACATTATATAGCACATGTAACACTTGATGGGGTTTTCCCCATCTTATTTTTTTCTTCTTTTCAAATATTATATTGTTAGCGTACTCGTGTAAAAGATCCTATTGCAATTACATAGTATCCCTTTCCAAATAGTTTAGAATCATATAGACGATGTGCGTTTTTATCGTGTTTTTTTTTAAAAACGTTACCCACTTCCGATTTCTAACTATATTATTATTCATTTTATGGTGATTAGAGTCCCGTCGTGACACACAGGCCCAAATTTGCTACTGTACAGGCAGCAGGTTGTGTGTTCGATTCCCACTCGAGGAAATAAATGTTTAATAGTTTTATTTTCTCGCTCTTGTAACAAGGCAAAACTCAACAACGTCCAGTAATCGACGGAAATTGGGAGACAAAAGTATCTTAAGTAGAACTAAAAAATAAATTAAAAAAAATTATAGAAAAATCATTGAAGTCTTTACAGACAAATATGATAGTACAGAAAATATTTACAAAATAAGTATAACGAGACTACCAAAGCATAATATCCATAGTTCAATCTTACAAAATAAGATATATCACATCTAGTACTTTAGGTCTTAGTATTGTTTACATTCAGCATTTTATCAGAGTTGTTTCAAACCTTAGTTTTTTCAGTTGCAGTTGTTAGTTTTGAACTCGGAGAGCTATTAATGGCTGCGTATGTACTAAGATAAAAAAAAATAATAGAAAGGATAGCAGGGTAGGAGATTATGTCTAGAAACCCAGTGTCGAGACACATGGTTCCCATTAAGACACTTACGTTCCGCACTTTACGCCAAATTCTGGAGGTATTATGTGTTGAGTTGCGAAACTCAACGCCGTGCTTTACCAGGGCGGGAAAATTAAAAAAATGATATTTTAAATTTCTTCGAATAGTGATCGAACTAGCAACCTATCGCGTTTAAAGTCCTGTGCCACGTCTGGCCTCAATTTGCTTTTAAGGAAACTGATGAATTATTTTTAAGTTACTAGCACATACGTAAGTGATTTTCGATTTTCTTTAGCTTCACGTTGTTTCCCGTATATCACAGGGTAGGCAGAGGAATATTGTGTAAAAACACTCCGTTCCTCAGGTTCTACTCAATTTTCAAGAAATTGCATGTTGAGTTGCGGAGCTCAACGCCGTGCTTTGTCTTGTTATCAGAGTATGGAAACGAGAATAATTTATTTTACCGAGTCAGAATGAAATTTACAACCGTCACGTCTACAGTCAGACACTGTGCCGCTGCGAAAGTGATTTTCTTCTTTGAAGGTAATCCTAGCTTATAATTGATCTGTTCCATTTTCTTCAATGTCACTGTTCTTAAAAATCAGAGATCATCTAGTAATAAAAGTGCATTCTATTATTCAGCCAACCTTTATAAATGTCCTGCATCATAATAAATATTAACAATAAAAATAACCGTCGTATGACTGTAGTTACACCCTTGTGCGTCTACGCCACGACGTCCTCAAAAAATCTAAATATTGGTTAGCTATGTGTTTTATACAATTTCTATTATAATAAAAATTCTAAGTTCACCCAGCTTTGTACTAACTCTTATTGTTGTGATCAAGAAGTGTTTTTTATTCGTTATTGGTTATGTTCGTGAGATTTTTTATGTGATTTTTTTATTTTTAAGTATTTTACATTCAATAAGGTATGTGTGCGATAGATTTCGTACCGTTATCAATAAAAACGGCAAAAAATCACGCTTATTTTAGTATGGGATCCTCCTTAAGTATTTTTTTATCCATTTTTTTTATATTTCTTGTTATAGCGGCGACAAAAATACATCATCTGTGAAAATTTTAACTGTTTTAATATCACAGTTCATGAGATACAGCCTGGAGACATACGAACATACAGACGGATTGCGGAGTCTTAGTGACAGGGTCCCTAAGGTTTTTTACCTTTCTGGTACGGAACCATAATAATAATAATATTTATTTCTGTCTCTATTTTGGACAATATTATATTAAGCTTAACGGCATAAGAGCTTGTATATATTTACATAATACTATTATGCCAGAACTAAATTCATTTTCGATTCAAATATCAGTATGTAGAATATGTTAGAAGCAAATTATTGCTGAAATTTAGAATTTCAAAGGACCATTATGAATAATTAACATTTAATATGGACCCAGTAACTTAAAACCTGAACTGATTTACGTACAGACTACAGACTTAAGATGGCTTAGAGTTGGCTTTGTATAGTATACAAGTAGAGACTCAAAAATATATTATTATGTTATATTTTTGAGTCTATACTTGTTTTATTAGACATGTGTATGCTTTTCAAAAAAACACTCCAGAAATTTAAAAAACTGTTAAAAGACGTTTGAGTGTGACTGTAACGCGACGGTTATAGGTTCGATCCACTTGGAGGAAAGAACTATTATTTATGAATATTACCATTTCTTCGCTCTGGTAACAATTTAAAAGCCCGACGTTGAGCTCCGCCTCTCAATGTCTCAAAATTCGGCGGAAAGTGGAGAACGGAGTCTTTTAACACTAGGATTTTCAACTAGTTCAAAATCTAAAACTTGAAGATGCTTTACTCTATTTAGGTAATGAAAAGTTTTTCATCGCAATATTTTTGTCCCGAATTTTTATATGCATACAGTGTTTTTGTCTTCACCGTTTTAAATGAAAGCACAGTTTTTACTAACCTATAAAAGCCTGATACAATTAAAAGAAAAGAGATTTTGTCAAAAATTAAAAAGTGATTATTTCAAACTAAATAAATAATAAAATTATCTTTGTATAATAAAACACCATTTGTTAAGAATGACGCATAAAGACACTTTAAAAGAAAAAACCTTTCAAAGTGACAACATAGCACACGCCTCATTCACGTAGAGTCGTAGGTATTGGCGATAAGTTGAAAGTTATTTAGGCTTATTATAACAAATAGATTGCATAATATAGAACAAGAGGTATTCCTTTCTTGTTCTGGTATGTTTTTTGAAATTGAAGATCGAACGTTTACTAGTATTTTTTTGTAGTAGTATGTGTTTATGTTAGTGGTATCTATTCGTAACTGCGTCACACGAAATACAGGTATGGAAAAACATCGTGAAATGAAAATAATCCTACATCTAAACTGTTGAGGAATCTCAATTATATTTTTTAGGTATGGGTTGGAAATATGCCGCTTCCGTAAAAGGAGCGCAGTCGCTTTTTTAACATGTGATCCAAGAATGTTTGAAGGATATATTTTTTTAATTAAGATTATTCGAATTTCATGCACGAAAGCTACCATTGTATTATTAAATATATCAAAATTAAATCAGCTTCATGCTATATCCCGCACACAGCAGGGTAGGCAGATGGAACCTAGTATTAAGATCCGTCTCCTACTTTCCACCGAGTTCTGGAGACATTGAGTGTTGAGCGACGGACCTCAACGCACCACACCAGTGCGAAGAAATGAAAATATAGATGTGAATATATATTTACTTTCCTCGAGAGGAGATCGATCCCACAACCAGTCGATTTACAGTCACATTTTGTGCCCCTGTGCGCCTCGACTGGCTTCGACTTGTATTATAATATTAAGCAATAAAATTGTAATCTGAATATTGCAAAAGGGCAACTATTGACTTCCTTGCCGGCTAGTCTCAGCAGAACTGCCTTCCGAGCTAGTGGTAGCTTTATCTTCATTCGACGATACAAAAGTGCCTGTAAAAGTCTATTTGAATAAAGAATATTTTGAATTTGAATTTGTGATGATAACATATATACAGAGTAAAATTTTAAAAAAAACTGTTATTAATTACTTGAATATAATGTAACGGATCAGTTAATCTAATTAAGACATTCAATCAAAATAAATGTGAACTTACAAGCTTGATACATCCTAGATACTTTACGAAATTTACCAATTAAAAAAAAAAATACTATCAATAAAATTCATTTTCATTCATTTTATTACCGTTCCTAAAAATGGAATAAAATAAAAACATTAATAAATTCCAAGCAACTGACCGTTTGATTTCTTTAAATGAATCATTTAAATTTTCCAATAAAAATATTTTATCAATTAGGAAATCGTAGACGCGGAAAAATATCTTGGACGGACTTTGGGTTTCCAAAAGAGCACGGGTTCGAGTCCCGCTACGTAAATTTTTTTTATAAGCGACTAAAAATTTCCATTCCTTACTGTGTGATTTTAGGAAAAAAGTTTTATTCTACTGTAGTCAGAAACGACCTAGTTCGGTAGTGAAAAAAACCGAATAACTTCTATTTCGAAGTGGAAAGGCGAGAAAGGAAAATAGATCACAACACCACAGCCCTGATTTGACTGACGTTTTGTGAATGTCAAAAAGAATTTCAAACATGAAAGTTCCGTAGAAGAGTTTTAAATGGAACAGGATTTGAACCCGTGCTTTTTTGGTCTAAATTTACAAGTTTTATCTTAGTGTCAAAACACTAATTTCACCATTTTCGTGCAAATTCAAGAACTTGTTTATTGAATTATTGTATTTAACATTCATAATTGTTTTCAGAGCAGTGAAATAAAAAGAATCATCGTCTGAAAGTTAATTGAATCCAGTACCATCGCGTTTCATCAGATACTATTCCACTAAATATTGGAAAATAATAAATAAATAAATAAATAAAATAAATCAGCTACACGCTGTATCCCGCATACTGCAGGCTAGGCAGAGAGAGCCTAGTGGTAAGACACTCCGTACCCCACTTTCTGCCGAATTCTGAAGGCATTGCGTGTTGAGTGGCAGAACTCAAAGCCGCGCTTGTCCTCGACACCAGAGCGAAGAAATGGAAATATAAATTTAAGTAAATATTTCATTTCCCCGAGTGGGGATCGAGCCCACAACCAGTCGGTTTTACAGTCACACTTTGTGCCCCCGCGCCACGACTGGCCTCAAGCAAACAATAAAATAGTAAATTATCAAATAAATAATAAAAATAAATAATGAACAAAATAATAAAATAGTAAATTATCGTTAAAATATAGTAGTAATAGTATAATAAAAAGTAACATAAATCTATTTGTACAATGCTTGTTTGACTTTAATAATATTGAAATTGGTTCAATAGTTCACAAGTTTTCAGCAAAGCGTCTCAAGATTGCTGCAGAACTTAGTTATATCTTTGTAACTCTTTGAAAAGACAAGGTTTTTCATTCAAATGTATCTGCCTTGGAGGTATTACTTTAGGAATACATATTTATACAGGAGGAGGCCGTCGTGGCGCAGAGGCACAAGCGTGTGACCTGAAACGCGATAACTTGTGCATTCGATTTCCACTCGGCGAAGAAAGTGGGAAACGGAATTATATTAGGGGAACATAGTGTCTTAACACTAGATTCCCATGTCCCCTCTGTTTTAAAAAAAAGCAACACAAAAAAAATATAATAGAATATTAGGGAAACGAATGCAGCTTCGCCCGCTTAAACTTATTGTAATATTATGGTCAAAATTATAGCAAATATTTAGCTTTCATCCTCACAAACTTTGACATTTATAATATGACTTATTAAATCAAAATCAAATCAGATTGTTCAATAAATAAATATTTAATTCTAATTCACTTACCTTATTTTAATTTATTATAAGCAAATAATACAAATATAGCAACATTATGATATTTAATTCGCCTATAAAATTCATCGCGTAAACTACATTCATCTCGAGATGCATCCAGCACGAGTGCACGACTAAGTTTCAGTCGGTTCAGTTAACAAAGAGATAATAGGAGCCATTCACGGAGTCATAAATTAAACAAGCTCTATTGTGGTACAAGGACAGACGGACAGCGATAGTTAAAATTAACATGTATGTATGTTTAATATTATACAAGCGGCCCACATAAGGCTTCGCCCGCTTAAAATATTCACGTTCAGGTATCCAGCACACAGCAAGGTAGGTAGAGGGAACCTAGTGTTGAGACACTCCGTTCCCCATTTTCCGCCGGATACCGGAGGCATTGCGTGTTGAGTGGCAAAAATTAACGCCACCCTTTGGCTTGACCCCAGAGCGAAGAAATGAAAATATACAATTAAATAAATATTTTATTTCCTCAAGTGTCGATCGAACTCACAACCAGTCGCGTTTACAGTCACACACTGCGCCTCTGCGCCACGACTGGCCTCTTTTAATTAATTTATTATGAAAAGTATAATAGTTTTATCTTTCTATACACAATAATATGTATAATACTCTCCCGTTACCGAGTGACTGGCTGACTGATAGCTACGCATGAAAAGCTGAAATTTCCTTGAGAGGAATAATAAAAGAGGATTTCTCGAAATTCCCACTAAATCGGAAAAATATTGGATTTTCACGTTTTACAAACCTTGCAACACTACAACAGTACTTGCTGCATCTCGTCTTTCTTATAAGATAAAGTAGCTTTACGTTGTATTCCACACACAGCAGGGTAGGCAAAAGGAACCTGAGAACCTAGTGTTAAGACACTACGTCTCTATTAAGTCCCCGCTTTCCGCCGAATTCTGGAGTCATTGCGTGTTGAGTGGCGGAACTAAATGCCGCGCTTTGACTTTTTACCAGAACTAGAGCGAGGAAATGAAAATATTATATATTTCATTTTCTCGAATAGGAATCGAACTCACAATATGTCACGCTTTCAGTCACACGCTTGTGCCTCAGCGCCACGACCAGTCTTTTAATGTTAAATGTTGATGGAGTGAATTAAAATTGACCCACTACTCCGATCTTCACTTTAACGTTGTCCCAAATATACTGTATTCGATTACAGCTTGTACCTATGTGCGAGTATATCATCATCATCAGCTCATCATCAGTCCACTCCTGGACATAAGGCTATCTAATGGCACGCCACTAAGCTCGATTTTTTACTTTTCGCAACCGATGCCAGCCACTTTTCGTATGTTGTCACCCCATTTAGCTGGAGGACGTCGCACATTACGCTTACCGAGGCGTGGTCTCCACTCTAAAACGCGTTTACTCTAAGAGTCATTGGTTGGTCAGACCAGTCCACAGGCCTACTTCAGGCTGCTAAATCATATGAATATAATCATACACGTATGTAACTTCAAAAATATCAACTTCACTCTGTATCCCGCATACAGCAGGGTAGGCAGAGGGAACCCAGTGTTAAGACACAACGTTCCCCACTTTCCGCCTAGTTCTAGAGGCACTGCGTGTTGAGTGGCGGAATTCGGGGCCGCGCTTTGCTCCGACACCAGAGCGAAGAAATGAAAATATAAACGTAAGTAAATATTTCATTTCCTCGAGTCGATTTTACAGTTACACTTTGGGCCCCTGCGCTACGACTGGCCTCAATATGTAACTTTTTAACATTTTTAAAAAATATATCATTCCACCTTTAGAAAAGAAAAATACTTATTTTTATATATTTTTTTTAATGAAATATTTTTTTTAAATAAATTTCATATGTAACTTTGCAACTATGTAATGAAATGTAAAAAAAAATATTTGATCCACTTGTAATAATTGTATCATCATGAAACTTGATAATAATAACTAACAATATAATAATATATATGTCATCATCGAGTTGGTCTGATGATGGAGCCAGGACCTGAATAGTGGAACTCTTCACAGATTACTAGTAAGTTCATATGGCTCATGTAATTTCTAATTCCGAACATATTCCATAGTACATTTTTTTATGTCAATTGCTAATTATATTTTATTTAGTAAATTTAAGTATTTAAAACTTTTCTATAATAATATGGCATTTTTGCTTTTTGGCATAACTAAGAATCGTTTATATTTCTTAACGTAAACAAATGTTACTGCTGTTTATTTCATTTCTGCAGTTTGGTACGAAGACCGGCGTTGAGTACCACCACTCACCACACAATGTCTCTAAAATTAGGCAGAAGTGGAAAAACGGACTATTTTATCACAAGGTACACTCTACCTACCGTGGTATATGCGTGATGCTAAAAAAAATAAAGAATAAATGTAATATAGTCTGATAACAACATTAAAACTTTAACTTACGACAAAGCACGTCCTAGAAATCTCAATTTCACAATTAGCGTTTAGTAAAACAAACGTATTCCAGAGTTCCCTCATACTTTAGATAGAGACAGAAAACAGAAGTTTGAAGAAGTTTATAGTCTTTATTAGAATAAAGTTTGTTATCTCACACACATACATGTATATGTAGGTACGTATAGTGGGACGAAGTTCATCTACAGACACTATCTATTACAACTTTTGAGAACTTTAAATACTTATTTAGCTCTTAAAATTGTAACAAGCATATAAAGAATTTCGCTATGCGAAAACGTCAGGCTTGAAAACGTAAATGTGATAGTTGTAAGTTCAATCCTCAATTGGGGCAATTAATTATTTCCATTCTCCGCACTATGTGGGGTACTTACTGAACACGTGATGTCCACGATCCACTATTTATCTTATTTTTTTTTCAGCTTCACGCTTTATCCCGCTTGAAGTACTTTATACAAAAGTATATAATATATTATTGTTAAACATATACACAGTCTACTCTAAAATAAATAGAATCGAAGACAAAAATTGCACCAGCAAAAAAAATATAACAAATAATAAATAAATAAGACAATTTTAAATCGCCTTCGAAAAGGAAACGAGTTTGCCTGAAATAGCTCAATTATAGGCAAATAATGTGTCTATTCTTAGAAGAACTGTTACTAGACTTCAATATGATGCCAGCATCAAAAAATATGCAAGTTTTGCACGAAAAAAAATTGGTTTTAGCGCTTGTATAGAAATTCCCCGGTAAATTTTAAAGGGGTTTTGAACGGGCAGATTGATAATAAACAAAAAAACTGGCCAAGAGCGAGTCGGACTCGCCTATGAACGATATATTTTGTATGAAATTTTCGATCTGCGGTCGCCAAGCTTTCATTATTTTTGAAATATTGTTTAATAATGAAGACACGTTGTTCTATCGTGGAACGCTCCATTTTTACTAACACTAAACTGTCAGCTGTCGTATTTTTTTTTGTTGCCAACACTTCACTGCACAAATGGCGACAAATTCAAATTTTGTGTTATAATTTTAGGACACCTTTATAAAGTTAAACTGTGCCAAATTGCGTACTCCTCCGTCCCCACAATTTTTGTAGAAAGAGGTGCAAAATTTTTGCTTCACATTTTAATATATGGTTTTACTTGGATGTTTTTTTATTTTCTTTATATCATTTATAATCTTGTTTCTGTTTACACTAGTGGTGTACAGAAAAGTATATATAAATAAATAAAAATAATAAAAGACATCTGAGGCGACAATGGAGAGTGTTGACACTAGGTTTACTATACAGGAATAGATGTGAAGCTGCTTTTTTATTTTCAATACAAAAACTGGTGCTGTGCCTTTTTTAGGTATGACATGCAGATGAAATTTCGAACTATGAACTACTAGACTAAACTATAGTTAGAGAGGTAGAAAAGTTGGCTTAGCTATTTCAATATGCGGCAATTCCCGCATTCCTATTCCTGCGAAATTTTGGAAATTAAATTTTAAATGTTATGACGGCCGCTCCTCAACGGATTGTTTGTTTTACTTTTTTTATTTTTATTATGAAAATACACAGAATATTTAGAATGCAGAGTATTGAAATATAGTAGGATAGGTGGGAACCTATTGTTAAGGTCTGTTGTGCCTCATCATTATATCACCTGCCTGTTGCGTTTAAAACGATTAGAAAAAAGAAGAAGTTTAGAACTTAATATTTAGACACTCCTTATCTTAGTATAACGACATTTAAAACGCTGTTAAAATGAATAAACCAAACATAATATGATATAACTTTAAATCAAATGCAGTATTACAGTGATACTAAAATGCATCTAAACCAGTGTGCAAAATGTAGGATATATTGAGTTTGTAGTTTAAATTAATTTCTATTGTTCGTGGTCCAGCGAAGCTCGTTGTTGGAGGAATTAGCAGTAAAACTTGACTGTGATTTAAATGTATATCTTTGGAAGATAACATAAA
>DWMY01001263.1:0-15662 GCA_018249775.1 Heliconius hecalesia formosus | reverse complement strand
ATATATAGAATGTGTGTTTTTTATTTGTGTTTTTAAAAAAAAAAATCTATATCTATCTATATAAATATATATATATATATATATATATATATATATATATATATATATATATATATATATATATATATATATATATATATATATAAAATAATTTAAAAAATCTATAGCTTAATGCAAATAATTGATTGAATAAATAAATATTTTTTTATAAACTTTAAACACATATCAGCAGTATTTTCTAAAAGAACCATATTATAATAATAAAAAAATAAATCAACAAATTGAAAGCGTATAACTAAACGAATATTAGCAGATCATCTGTCATATAATATCTAAACTAACGTCGTTGTGAGCTGTCAACTGTCACTTCATCGAGTTACGTAGAAATAAAAAAAAACATAACATAATATATTCTGTGGGTAACAAACAATTATACATAGAAGTGACAAATTAGTATTATAAGATAGAAGTTATAAATAAATAAAAAGAATATATATATGTATCCACATATATATACATGTACATACATACACATACACTATATACCAAATATAAGAAGTCACTTTTTCAATATTCTTCTGGTACGGATCTCTTGCTTAGCCTTTGTTTGGATTGTAGCCGTAGTGGAAGTTCCCTGGGCTTGGGCTTCAGATGCACTGGGTATATGATCTAGATCGGCAGACAGAACTACGCTATGACGCTTGCCTTCCGGTCCGGTCCATCTTTAGTCCAACGTTTAGAAACTCCAAACTCCAAAGCGCTGTTTTGCAGCCATAAAAGTTTCATGCCTTGTTTTATTCAGAAATTCAGACAGAGTTACTCCAGTACCTTTAAGGCTGGTCTTTGAGTACAAAATCTGATTGCGCAGATATTGATCTTTAAACTTAAACAAAATAGGTCTTGACTTCCCTGATGATGTATTGCCCAGTCGCTGGCATCTACTTATATCATCCGCACAAAAATTTGATATCTTAAGGTGTTCAGACAAGACTTTTACAACTTGCGCTTCAGTATCTATTCTATTCTTTCCTGTCCTCACTAACACCATGCAATAGTAAGATTTTCTTTCTGCTTCGCATTTCAATATTGTCACACTGTTTAGTCAGGAGCTGGACTTGTAGCTGAAGTCCCTCAAGAGCACGAAATACATTGAATTGTACAGCAATATTTGTGGGTGGACTTGTTGTATTACTAGAAGAATTCAAGTTTTTTTGGAATTCTTCCATTTTAGAGTTAAAGTGCTGTTAGTTCAACCATTGAGTGCTTAATAGACTCTATTTTTGCAGTTTCTTAATATATATAAACAAAGTAAAACTTACTAGGCTGTGACCTCTTCAAGGTTATATACAACCACTATTATTTGTTTAGCTTTTAAAAAGTGCTGGAGAGTATGAAAGGAATAACACTACTGATAGGTTAAAAATCTAGTTCATTACAATTTTACATTAAATAATATACAAAAACTGATAAACATGTAATTAAATTCACAGAGCTCAAAAACAGCTATTATCACTTTTGCACCTACCCACAAACTATCGTTTTATAATACAACAATAATTTTATTATTTATTGTGTTTGAAAAAACACCTTTAATTTTTGAGAAAAAAAAATAATTTGTATTAGGCTTTTCTAGAGCAGTTAAAACTGTGGTTTCATTTAAAGTGGTGCTGACACATCCACCCTATATTTTATGAATTAAACTTTATTTTATATTCAAAAGAAATGAACTGTATGCAATTTTTTTAAACCGTTTCAATTGTGAAAAAAATGCAATGTGCATAATCGCCGTTTTCTTTTCAATGTATTGTTTTTCTATTATTTTAACTGAAATTGTATCAAATATGGTTTAATTTTTATGGCAAATATTATAGGATATGGAAGATCTACATGCGGAAACAGAGCCGCCATCTTAGTACAGAGTAACCTCTAAAGAATATAATAATGTATCTTTTTTTTATGGAAAAGACAAGGCAAACGACCGTTCGGGTCGTCTGATGGAAAGTGGTTACCGCCGGCCACGACCCCGTGCAATCCAGAGGAGCTACAGGTGCGTTTCCGCCCTTTAAGGTGGGTTGGGCGCCGGAGGTGGTAATGATCCGGTCGAGTCTGCCCGTGCGTGTTGCCATTGCTGGCGACGTGACTCTACCACCCACACGTACTTTAGTCGCCTCTTACGATACCACCAGTTCCACACGGCAAAATATTAGTGATATGGTATACATATGGTGATTCCGCCATAGATTATATTATTCTACTAGCGGCACCTGTGCGGCTACGCCCGTTATTTAAGTGTATTTAATAAAAATAGCGCACTGAATTTCATACAAAATAAAGCAAAAACGATACATAAATGCTTATATCTTTTAACTGTGTTGTATTAGAAGCTTAATTTTTGTGCTCTAAGGGACTATAAACTTAATATCTGATATTAATTTTAAATTAATATCTCAACTCAATCTCAAGTAAAATAATCTTGACAGACGGACAACAAAGTGATTAGGATCACTAAGGGTTACGTTTTTTTCTTTTTTAGATACAGAACCTTAAAAATGAATTAATTATATTAGTTTGGTTGTGCATTAAATAAATCAAATTTAAGAGTATTGAAAATTCATTTGATCATCATATATAATAGAAAAGATATTTCACATCTGTCTAGGTAAACGTTAACTGCATGCAGATTGTAAACGTGGTTTTTTTTTATATAAATTTCGATTCCGCAAAAAATCCTGGTTAAAACATAAATTATCTATATCGATAGTTGAAAAGCGATTTGCTCTAAACGCCATTTTCGCCAAAGTTATACCATATATGTATTGGTTTTTTCTGCATCTTTTTATGGTAATTGTATTATTATACAAGGATTTTCTTGCAAAATAAGTGTCGCTTAACCCAAAATGCCCATATTTATATATTTTTTTGAATCATGCAAAAGAGTCTAAACGGCAATATTAATAATAATATGTAAACGTAAAGTAGTTGTAAGTCCTAGTATGCATGGAAATAGAAATAGGAACAATGAACTATTCTTCAGGTCACATGGTTAAATGAGTATGTCAAAATAGTTAAAGCGATATGTAACATTCAAATCGAGCTCAAGAATGACGATCTACACGATATCAGCATCTGAATGAAAAGAAGCGAAATGTATTTCTGTCCACAATTGTCTAAACTGAGGTACTTAAGACTCTTTTTGTAACGTTAATGGTAAAAATATTAAAAGTTACAGTAAAGTATACTAAGTAAAATATTTCTTTGACGATGTTATTATAAAAGGTTTTTATTTAGGCCAGTGGTTCCCAACCAGTGGTCCGTCTAAGTCTATATATGGTCCGCAAACGATTTTAATTTTAGAGGATGGTGATTCGGTGGTCAGCGCGTTGTGTGAGAAGAGCATGCTACATGGGTAGTAGTAGAGTATGCTTCGGTCTCAAATATAAATTATTTCAACTTACAAATTTATTAAAATATTTATACACCAATTTATTGATCTTATTAAATAAATATGCCAGTTCACGTAAGGAAGTTATGACGTCGCACCGTATGGTATTTTAACAAATCGTAAAGTTGATTTTAAATTCGTAGCACTTATGTGTTACTTATGGATTGACTAGTTGTCAACCATCCTATTAAACGTTTATCGTATATAATATATATGCAATCAATTACAATTCAACTATTCAATTATATTTTTTGAAACATAAATAATAAAATCCGTAAATAGTAGGTAAGTGATATTTTTTGTGTTGATAAATCGTTCGTTTATTATTAAATGAAAATTTTCACTGCGTCTATTTACCTTATCATCACCTCCACACACAACCCCGTGTAATACCAGAGGAGCTTTAGGTGGCGGCCTTTGAGGTGGAGATAAGCACGTTTTTGGTACCCAAGTGGTATCGACCTGAAAATCGGAACCGGAAACCTGGCCGCGGCTATAAAACGAGTAATCTAGAAAACGTGTCACCAACGCAACAAATGGAATTTTCGTAGTGGTTAACGTGCAACTTTGTGCCTTCTGGGATTTGAATTGAACCAGGTTACTTTTACCCCATGAGGAAACATTCCTGAGGGATTCTTCAAAAGAAAACACAATTTTATTTCGGCACTGGCCAATGTTTTCCTTAAAAAGACTTGCTGGACTGGAGTATACACTGTTTATTGTACTATCCAGACGATAGCACTTAGCAATATATGTTAGAATCAACCAACATGTCATTGACATTCGGAAGAAACAGTGTAAGGGACAGCACGCAGACTTAGGTGACGCCAGAGTTCTCGAGCACTATTCTTAACAAAAAACTGTCAACAATGGTAGCCTTTATGCTGACCCCAGACAAAGCTTGCGATCCACTTACATAAATTCTGAGGAAACCCGTAGGAAGTTTTGCAGGAGCGACTTATGCCACACAAGATTAAAGGCCTTTTCCACATCCAAACTAACTGCTCCTTGCTTTCGATAGCCGCAGACTCACGCGACTCAGCGCACGCATGTGTGGGTTAGGTAAACCCGAAAATCACGGATTCGACCATGGCAGAAGCTGTATTGATTATTGACGGTCACTAATTAATCGGTGCTTTTCCAGATAAACCAAGAGCTGGCTATTTATAATATAATGTTCCGGATGTTAAGTCAGCAGAAAGTCCAATAAGGAGGAGGAGGAGAATTGTGTGTGGTTGTCCACGTCTGGGAGTCGCGTAAGAAACTCACAAAATTGGGGCAATCCATTCATCCTAGCAAGGTCGAATAGAGCTCTTCCCGTGTGGTTTGTGGTGCGTCATTCAAGCCAACTGGTATTACGCGCATTAAAATCGCCAAGTATTACGACGTCAGCGGAGGAGATCTGTAACAGCATACATTACTCGGACACGGACGTCTAAGTCAAGTTGGAGCCAGATAATTGACACATGCGTGTTGCCACTTCTAGCGGCGTGAATTTCCTACGTATAGTTTAGTCGCCTCTAAGACACCATCAGTACCAGGGTAACCCTATTCTATGCCGACGGGATGGAAGCACACAGCACGTAGTAGCGTCGTTTTGAGATTTCTAAATTATTAGCACAATCTAAAAAAGCTCACATTGTCGGAGGAACCCGCGCCTCCTGGACGCCGACCAGGCGCTCTGACCACTAAGCCTTACGTTCACGGAAACAACGTATGGCTTAGTGGTCAGACCGCCTGGTCGGTTTCCAGTCCCGCTATGTTCAAATTTTTATACGTTTTCTAAATAAGTAATTTTCTTTCCTAAGTGTGGAATAACACTTTAAAAATGTTTAAAGTATAGAGTTTTAGTTAAGTTTCTGTTTGATTATCACAAAAAGTGTTTATTATACCTACATAATGGTCCCTGCTTCCAAGAATGATAAAAATGGTCCTTGATCAAGAAAAGATTAGGAATCCCTGATTTAGGCGAACTACTAAAACAGATGCTCAAAGTTACAAGATTAAAAATATTATTAGAGCTGATAAAAAAAATTATACATATAATTTTTTGTATAGTCTGACGACTATTTGCAATGCATTGAATAAATTATAAGCCTCAATGCATCTCCAATGACCCAAGTGAGGGGGTGTGTGAGGTGGTGATTACATGAATTCCGACTCAGTCGGCTGTGACTACTTTCCGTTGACAAGAGTTGCCTGATAGGTTCTTTTACTATTATTCCTCGCTCCTAAGTCCGATCGGAAGACCCTTTTCCAAACTTTTTACTTTTCTTTTCTTTTACATTAATCGATTCTACTTCTATGAAGATGAAATATTTACTTAAGCTTATATTTCCATTTCTTCGCTCTGGTGTCGAGGATAAGCGCGGCGTTGAGTTCTGCCACTCAACACGCAATGCCTCCAGAATTCGGCAGAAAGGGGGGAACGGAGTGTCTTATCACTAGGTTCCCTCTGCCTACCCTGCTGTGTGCGGGATACAGCGTGAAGCTGATTTGATTCTACTTCTTTCTTTTGTTTTACTATTTTTAAGATTATAATTAGTTATATCTGAGAGTAGTTTATATTTGTGAATGAATTTTGAGTATAGTTTGTATTTTGTTGATTTATCAAACGATAATTGAGAGAATACAGCATAACAGATAAGAACTAAAATAAATAGTGTACGAGTACGTACGCTACGTATAGAAATTAGATATTTCTTAATACTTTTTTTTATTAAATATTATTATTATATATTGCTTTCTCTTTTTTTCTCTTATTTTTTTATTATGTGATTATTATTGTTAATACTTATTTTATAACTACTTTTTTCAGGATAGCTGACAGGTCAGAATTATTATATTGTTAAATTATATACATATTTATATTTCCTTTTATTATTATTATTTTATACATATATTTTGTGTATTATTTATATGTTTTTGTATTAATGTCTGATTCTCTGTCTGAGTCTGTAGTGACTGTTTTTTTATCTACATCGTCATTGGTCAATATGCTCACTGTCAACAGTATAAGTCTATCGCACTAAACACTGAGTCATGCAAGGACTGAAGAGAGACCGTCTGTCCGAAATACTGCTAGCACTTTTACCAACATATTAAGTAATGAAGCGATTTACCCTTATATTATTTTTTTCATACTTTATTTTAATTATAACAGCGGAGACAATTCTACCTTTAAGATACAACACATTCATGTTTCACTCGACGCCTCTATTCGAGTCACTACACGTGTTGGAACTTAGCGCAGCACTATTTTCTACTAGGACGTGTAAATCAAAATCACATTTGCAAATGCAAATAAATGAAGAAGTGGCAGAGTGGAATTACGTTGTGAAAGTGTGCTTTATTAAGTAAACAGTAATATGACATTTTACGGCCCGAACCATATATAAAAAAGAAAATCGAAAGTAAAATAATTGCTATACGGCTACTTACTCTTGGTAAACCTTTTCTTGTACATCAGGGTATTGTGACAACAAAGTGACAGTAAAGCACGTTCCAGTAGCGGACGTATCACTTCCCGCTACTGCTAATGTAAGCACTTCTTCACGCAGTTCTTGTAATGTGTATTTTCTCCCACTTTCACTTGAATTCTTTATCATTGCCTCAAGGAAACTCTCCATATTCATTCTTGAAGGTTCAACTAAAAATCGTTTATAAAATAAGTAATTCATTTTGTATATAAATTAATAAATAATTATTGTTATTATTGTTATTTTTAATAATAAACTTTCTTTGTCAGCTACACGCTGTAACCCGCACACAGTAGGGTAGGCCGAGGGAACCTAGTGTTAAAACAATCCGTTCCCCATTTTCCGCTTATTTCTGCAGGCATTGCGTTTCAAGTGGCGGAACTCAACGCGCTTTCCTCTCGACACCAGAGCGAAGAAATGAACATATAAATGTAAATAACTATTTCATCTCCTCGAGTGGGGATCGAATCCACAATCAGTCGATTTACAGGCACAATTTGTGCCCCTGCGCCACGACTGGCCCTTAATTGTGGTTACGTACGTAGTACTGGAAACTTAATTATGGTTATTATAATTACTTTACTCTCGAAAGCTTCTATAAACATCTATATGTAGTATTTTTTTTACACTTTTACAGGAATCTTTATTATGTTTACTTTGCTTTCTCTTATCTGTCCTATAAGGACACTTGTTGTTTGTATGTTTAGATTAAGTATTACGACACGATCGCATAATTTTCATAATTTAATTACCTCCATTTAAATCTTCGATATTCCTTTGCTCTTTAGACATAATGGCTTTCTTCTTATATATTAACTAAAATAAATAAAAAAATGTCCTTTTTAAAATAAATAAATCAGCATCATGCTATATCCCGCACACACACACACACAGCGGGGTAGGCAGAGGCAACCTAGTGTTAAGACACTCTGATCCCCACTTTCTGCCGAATTCTGGAGGCATTGCGTGTTGAGAAGCAAAACTCAACGCCGCCCTACTTTTGTCCTCGACACAGTGTGAAGAAATAGAAATATAAATTTAAGTAAATATTTTATCTCCTCGACTGGGGATTGAACCCACAACCAGTAGGTTTTACAGTCACACTTTGTGCCCCTGCGCCACGACTGGCCTCAATATTTCTCTTTTCGTTTCATTTCCTTATCTTTTTTGTTATTATATATTTTTTATAATATTTTTTTTTATTTTTAATTAACATTTTTAGTTATAATATTACACGGCAACCTACGAAAACTCAATACAAAATCAATGATTATTAAGAAATTATTTAAAGTATCCATAATTTTACTAATTATTTTAATATCAAATCATTTGTAAAAGTGTAGTCTATATTTAATATAAACTATTTATTGTGTTTTATTAAGCCATTATTCCTGCACGGTATAGTTACACTTTCTACAAATTAGCGCAAAACACAAAAGGGACCGACTTTCAAATGACGTAATGAATGCCACCCTCCACCATGTTATATTTTAAAATTATAAATTTTCGGAGACTATTGACAATTTTTAATTATTTAGTATCTCTATTTATGAAATTGTATTGAAGGATAAATAATTGTTTGAAATAATTATATCTTAATTTATAGCTATTATGTAAAAACGTTATGTAAAGACAATAAAAAATTACTGACTTGATTTGTAATCGTAACTTTTTAATTAATGAGTAGTGTCAATAGTGTCCAAATGAATATTTTATTATTTTTTTAATTCATTATTACTATAAACGTAATTATTAGAACTAGTATTAGGATTTTGGTTTAAAATGATGATTTTTTTAAAGAACCAGAATTGGTTTATGATTTAATCAAGCAGTAATTGATATACCTAAGTATCTAAACGTTTATTATTATTATTACCCTTAGCGGAAATAGTAATGCCAATTTTTGCAACTTTTATCAAGAAATTTACAGTATTAGTAAGTAGTTTAATGCTTTGTAACTGAAATTCTTAATTTATACGTGACTGTCGACCAGAGACTGTTAAATTATGTCCTTTTCTTGTGCATATTATTTTACGAATTTGGACATTTCTTTTTTTTTACTTTTAGTTAGTGTTTTTATTATATAATGGCGTATTCTCACTTTACTTCTGCCGAGTACATGGGTAGTATTTTAATTTGTATAACAAATATGCAAAAACAAAAGGGACACTTTGAAAGTTTAAATATCTAGCTATCTATTAAATAAGTAAACAGATAAACTGTACTAAAACAGACAGATTACTAAACAGGTTTAATATCACTTCACCGCCGTTACCTACGGCTACTACTCGATTTCATGAATAAGGCGTTTACGACATTGCCGCATTGACAGGTCAGTGTCTGTTTATGTCATTCTTTATAAATGGCGTTTTATTTTACAACGATAATTTTATTATTTATTTTGTTTGTAAAAAATACTTTTTAATTTTTGGGAATTTTTTTTTTATTGTATTAAGAGTAGTTAAAACTGTGGGTTCATTTGAAGTGTTGATGGCAAAATCGCTCTGTATATATGTACATATTTATCTCGCGTATTTCTCGAATCACCGCCCGAGCGCACTCGCAGATAAACGTTTTTCAAGTCGCTCCGTAAAACATTTCAGTTTCTAGTAAAAGTTTCTCTAAAGTGTAGCTACATTACAATACAATGGTTAACGACCAGCAATATAGCAGTTCATCGTGCAAGTACTGGAAAAAGCGTCACTCAATTTCACCATATGACGATGTGTTGTGATGGATTCGACTGTAGTATGTCTGTATCCCGAGTTCGCTACCAGTGATCTTGAGCTTTATGTTTTTTTTCTAATTTTTTAATTTCAACGTTTTTTGCTTTGCAATTTCTGAGATTATTGATAGTTCCTAACAATTTTAAATAATTAAAAGAAATAACAATTTTCAATTAAAATATCTTTTACCGATCGGACTCTGCCAACATGTTTAAATCACTTCCAAAAAGTTTAAAAACCAAAATATTCCCTCACGCTCAGAATCTGACATACATAAAATGGAAGAGTCAACACTGTCCAGGACAAACATCACCCATCGAGCTAAACGGCGTCGCCCATGTAATGAAGGAGCTTCCGAGCTGCACTATCCAGCATAAAAACAGAGATAACAAATAATATTAAACCTTTTATCAGCAATTTCCTGAAATACAGTTATTCTTCTCATAAAATTATTAAGCATTTAAATCAAAGTTAAAGTGTCACAGTATATGTGAAGACATTTCTTAACCCAACCGTAGAGGAACTGGACTTGAACGCATCTGCTTCAGAATTATTCATTATATCCAATTTCGACACAGGTATCCTATGTAGTCTACTGAAAATATTGACAATTTTTTTGGCTCATTGAATAACATACTCGTAACGTTATGGTTATATATGGACGCCCTGAGTTTTGCAACCTTTGTTTTATATATATGGTAGGTAAGTGCTGACGGAAGGCAGCGGTTGAGTCAAACTCTTAAATACTACGGTACTAATCAATATGATGCACATAAAGATTCGTATCAATTATCTCTATCTCTATATCTTATAAAATAAGAACGCATTTCGTCTCTGTCTGGCCTTTCTAAGCGATCTTCTTCTAAACCACCCAACGGATTTTGATGCGGTTTTCACCATTAGGTAGAGTATTTCTCAGGAAAGGTTTATATATGGTTTATTATATGTATATTTTAATGTAATTCCACATAAATATGATAAATGTATCTTCAGTCGCACATCCACCCACGAAGCGAGCAGTTTGGCAAGCGGGTATACCACTCTGGTTATACTACGCCGCAACAGCGATCAAGGAGAGTGCAATAGTAGTCTTCTTCGACGTAGCGCGCGTATTCGACCGCGTTGGCACCCGGGCCTACTTCATTAAGTGCCCAGAGCCGGCACCCCCCCGAACGTCACGCATGTCTTTGCCTCTCTGCCTCAGTGACAGGACATTTTGCGTGAGAGTTGAGAGTTCGAGGTCTAGCAGCGACTTGATCGCTGCCGTTGTTCCCCAGGGCAGCATTTTATCATCTGCTCTCTACGCACTATACACTGATGACATCACAACGCCCTCGCGAGTATCACTCAACGAGAAATCCTGCAGGTGGTCCAGAACCTCATCCTCCGTCGAGTGACGCAGGCGCCATACTAAGTGAGGAACACCACGCATCATCGCAACATAAAAATAGAAAGCCTAGAGGTACACATTGGTCGTCTCGCGTCCAACGCATTCCGCTGCGCCAATGTATCACTTGCACCTAAGGAGCAGCACTCCGTGACATACCCGGCCGCCCGAGGTCAGACGTAAGACTACCTCCGAGGGACTTTCTATCCTCCTCCAAATCCGACTCATGAGCCTTGCAATGAACCTTGGTCGTTTAAGATGGGCCTCCCTAAGGAAACCGAGGGTCTCTCCTGACTGAGTTGACCGCCTAGATGGCATTTGATAATCCTTCCAATTTCATACTGTGTCAACGCCCAGATGTCGTTCAGAGCTACTACGGAGATGGACGAGAGAATGCCTCAATTCTGCGCCTGGCTCTATAGCAAAGTTAATTTAGAAGCGATTGCACGTATTTTGGAGTTATCCAATAATTATAATGTATTTCAACGCGACATAGTTGGTTACATCTTTCGTTCAAGTATTTTTGGGTAAGAGAATAGTAGGTAGTCTGTTGTTTATAATTTCTTTCGTTAAAGTTTTCTGTTGTTTGTGTCATTTGTTTAAGTGTGTTTTTTTAAACATTTGGAACATCCTTATTGGAACTACGAAAATGCGGGTTGCATTAAAGTTTAAATAATTTTCACATTAGTAATTATCATCATCATCATCATAAAAAGTGTTTTGCAAACATAGGTACATTACATGAATAATTCAGTAGTTAAAGCGGGCCAAGCCGCGAGCGGGTCGCTAGTAATATAAATATAATAGCACGATCTTTTAAGATCAAAATTCTTGTAAAGGCTAATTAAGTGTAGGGGCTACACATATTGCGGATCAAAGTGAGCTTTGACCAATATTACAATATTAAATGGAGGCTGATGTGATGGGTTAATACGAACTGTTATAGCGACGTTAACTTAGTAGCAAGTTGACGATCATCGAATAATTCATTCTTGGAGTGTTTTTGAATAGAAGGGACTAATGTCACAAAACTGCTACAATATTTCTTCTTGTATTAATTAATCCACAATAAAGCCCATAAGTTCTGTAAGAATCGTATAAACATTCTTCAATATCAGGAGCGGGCAAAGGCAAGCAGAAATACGCAAAGGCCAGTAGAATTACGCATATAACAAATTTCTTCACAGGTCATTTGAATGATTCAGCGAAAAAGAAGAAAGCAAGATAGTTTCTCCTTTAATCGCTCCGACTTCACAGCAAGGCCTCCGATCACGTGCTTTAAGCGTGGTGCTGTAGGCCACGTTGCATTGCGGTGCTCTAATACTTAACGAGTTGTTGACAATAACTCAATACCTGCCGGATTAGTAAAGAGAGAGATATCGGTAACTTCACACAATTTACTACCCGATAACTTTTTGTATCAGTATATTTTGATTGGTCGAGATTTATTTCCGTTAGAATTTATAGTGGAAATACGCGTTACAATATTACCGTTAAGAATTTCAGTTTGTTAAATATTTGTGAGATTTGTAGGATTGCTATAAATTTTGATAATTTATATATGGATATGGATGTTCATAAGTCACAATTAATAAATCTTTTACGTGAATTTGCTGTTCATAACATAAAAACTGGTGGATTAGAAATAAGGCTAGTAGAACCTTGTAAAATTCTACAGCGCCGGCTTTATCTTAGTCCGGAAAAAGGTATATAGTGCGCAAAAAATGTAAGTTACTATTACAATAAGTGATCAGGCTAAGTTAATTTTAAATATAAAAAATTAAATAATAAATTAAATTTTAAATATAAATTATAGTTTCCCGCTGTATCCCGCACAATGCAGAGCAGGCACAGGAAACCTAGTGTTAAGACTCTCCGTTGCCCACTTTCGACCGAATTCCGGATGCTTCCTGTGCTGACTAGCGGAACTCAACGCCACGCTATGCCTCGGCACCAGAGCGAAAAAATTAAACTAGTGGCCCGCTCGCGGCTTCTCTTGCTTATTACCTATAATACTTTTACTACGCTTCATTTACCATCATATTGATTATATACTTTATACATGCAATTATGAACACTTATGTTCGTTATTCGGACGAAATAATAAAAAACGAAGCAATGTTCACCAAACAAGTTAACAGAAAACAACTATGTCAATAATACTAATATTTAAATACTTTCATTCTTAGCACAAGACTTCAATATAACGCGTCTTAGCTATACACATATTTAAATTCACCAAAGCCAAAGTTTATACAATTTTCAATTTTTTTTTACAATACTGTATCGTGCAATTTTTTAGAACTAATAAAATTGAATATTTACGGTGTATTAGTGTATACAGTGCATTTGTAGTACAAATGTACTTACATATATTTAACTATTTTTGCAACGCACGCTATTAAAGCAATTCGATAGTGTTCATTATTATTATTACTTTGTTATTTAATGCTAACTAATACCTATAGCATTCCTGAAATAAATCCAAACAGTAGTTCGAGAGATTTTAGCGCTTAAACACATAAACAAACTAACTCTTTTGCTTAAGAGAAACCAAGTTTATTTTAAGCTATTTGCTTAAATATTTACCAGATGAAGTATAGTTTATAATATTTTTAATTCAGGTATATTCAGGATTTTTTATAGATTGTTACTGCATTATTCTTCTTTTTCATGCAATAATATTAATGGGTTAATCATTACACGAATAGAGTCTTTTATCGATAATAAAATAAAGCGAAACTTACGTCATCAATAAAATTATAAATGTTTTTTTTCAATTCCGCTTGTTTTGCAGAAATGGGTAGCAAATTGTAAATCATTTCAATGTTTGTCCATGGTTTATATATATGGTTTCCAAAGTTAATCAGATATTGTAATAATCCTTCAAATAAAGTATGGTTTGCCTGGTTTTGTATATTCAAATTTATACCAAAAGTCGTTTCTGAAAAAAAAAAAAAATTAATAAAGATGATGACGACGCGACTGGTTGTGGTTTCGATCCCGAGGCGAGGAAATGAAATATTTATTTAAATTTATATTTCCATTTCTTCAATCTGGTGTCGAGGCAAAGCGCGGCGTTGAGTTCCGCCAGTCAACACGCTATGCCTCTAGAATTCGGTGAAAAGTAGGAAAAGAAATGTCTTCACATTATGTTCCCTCTGTTTAATCTGCTGAGTGCGGGATACAGCGTGAAGCTGATATATTATTATATTACGCAACTATAAATTGATCATAACTTTTTATCAATCTGCTATCTTTCATAAAATACAGCCTTTATAATGGTTGCCTTTAGAAATTGCTTAACTGTTCAGTGACAAGGCCGCCGTTGCTCTTTATGTCTTTTTATTAATAACTAGCGGCCTGCCCGCGGCTTTGCCCGCTTGCTTGAATTAGATGATTATTCATTTAAGAAATAGAGATATTACAAACAGCCTTAATTATTAATTTATTTATTTGGATAAGCATCACGATATTCTTTGTAAAATAACTTTTATTAGCTCCTGTACAGTTTTTAAATTAGTAACATATTTTAAGTAAATATATAATTGGTATACAGAATATACATAGAAAGCACGTTTTTAGGCATTTTTATATAATCTATGAAATAATCAATATTTTCGGTCAAGTTCAAGTCGTACTCATGACCCGAGAGTTTCGTACCAGTTTCAAGAATGGAGATACACCAAAAGAATAACTTATTAAAATTGTCATTTTGTATCAAATTAAGTACAGATTAAAATTTGTACCTAACTATTAATTAGGTTTTTTCTGTGACACAAATACAAAAAGCTGTCAATTTTTGAAAAATAATTTTGGAATTTTCCTTTATACGTGCCGTAAGTTTTAACTTCTTAACAAATTTCGTAATTGTGTATCAGCGGGATGCATAAACCAACATAGTTTATCGTCATTTGATTGCGATGATTTAGAAGATAGATTTTTTTGTGCTCTAAGAGAATATAGACTTGAACATTGAGGTATCTATCTACCTTTAAGCGATGTTGTACAAAATACTCTTGACACACAGACAAACAACAAAGTTATCTTAAAAGGATTTTGAGGTGTTTTTGTACTCTAAAATAATACCCTTGGCACATACATACATGCAACATACAGGTGCAATAGTGCAGTGCCGTTACGTGTCGCTGGTAAGTTATGAAATAATACGGCGGGATATTTTTATTAACAGTGTCAGAGCATTTTTTTCTTGAGAGATTTTTTTTTTAGTTTGCTCCCATAAGTTATTTTTTTTATACGTTTTTTTTTAAATATTAATAACATAAACGAACGAACGGACTGAAGAACCTATTCAAAACATTTCTTTGAATATTAAATCATTGTTTATCACTGTGTAATTATTTAAATTACGAATTAAGCTAGACTGTTACGAAGGTAATCTTCACCAACAATTCAATTTAGTTTACTTTGTAGTTAGTACTGTGAACAATTAAATAACAGTCAAATAAATAAGACGTTTCTAAAGTCATTCTTTTGTTTCACCATTCGAACATTGTTAGAAAAATACTACTATGTTTATGTTAAATTTATTATAAGTATAGATTACACTTACACGACGTAATTAACGTTTAGCAAATAATAACTCAACAATATGTTTTATGCGTTAT
>DWMY01001262.1:0-15668 GCA_018249775.1 Heliconius hecalesia formosus | reverse complement strand
AACGAATTTCAAATGTATTAACAGATAAGGTTGCCTAATAATAGAAAATTGTTCTTCTAACACATAATATTTATTAAAGAATATATATTTTATTCGAAAATAATAATAATAAATACGAATGAAAGAGTACATGGTAAGATGGTATTACCTGAAATTTAACCATTTCAATAATATGTATATGTATTGTAGAAATAAGTTAAACTTTGTACCGCGATAAATAAATAAGAGGAAGTTTATTCCCGTTTAAAGGCTCGGTAAGCGCGTTGTCAGAATGCAAAGGGATCACAAGCTTTCATGTATTTAGTTGAGACTTAATATTCCGTTTGTTAGTTTACGTTAAATTTTAGTGGATTTGTATGATATTAATTATATTACTTTATCATGGGGTTTAAGAAGTAATTTGAAATACACTGAAGATAAAGGCTTTATTGTTTTGAGTCGTAAAATATTTATCTTTGTAAGTAAGTTCTATTCCTTTGGACATCAGCTTTAGGCTGGCTGGATTTTTTTGAAAAAAATGTTATTGTTATTCAGTTGTTTTTAGCTTCCCGCTGAATCTCGCAGGTAGCAGGGTAGGAAGAAGGAACCTGGGAACTTAAAGTTAAGATAATCTGTTCTCAAGACACTTACGTTCCCCGCTTTCCGCTACATTTTAGAGGTACTGCTTGTTGGGACTCAATGCTGCGCTTTTGCTTCGTAACCAGAGCGAGGAAATCGAAATGTAAAATATTTAATTACCTCGAATGGGAATCGAACCCACAAACCTGCGCTATGTCTGGCCTCAAATATTAAAATCATATAGTTATTTTGTTATATTTCAAAACCATATCGTATTACTTTACTAATAAGTGAGGAGTGATATGTAACGGATATTGTATTTATTACAATATCGATAATAATTTATACTTATATATATACTTAGATACTTAGTGTTAAATTAGAAGGATCGGGGCGCTGTTTGACAGCGGCTGATATGAATGATGATATTTAATTATTTGCTGTCGCCAACTCTGATCGACGAATCGAAGCGTTGTGTTCTACAATATCTGAGATTTAAGCGGAAAGCGGAGTGTCTTAATACTAGTTTCTGTTCCTCTCTTTAAGAAAAAGACTAAACTTTTTTGGTTTTTGAAGACACAAGCAAACGTCACATTTCTCTAGTTATTTAAAAATATATTTATAAAACACGCAGTGTTAAAGTTCAATATAAGAAATGTCTGTCCCCGTTATCTTCAATCCTACAATATTTAAGTAGGTACCTACAACACTAGTGAGTCAAAATAGTTAAAAAACCAAAACTATCGAATTGACCTACTTCCACGTTCATTCCCGACAAACAAAATTGCTCATATCTCATTCGGTCTATCACTTTTCGCTTACTTAAAACTAAAGTTCCACTTTAAAGGAGAAATTTACCAGCAACATTTCCTGGCTAATTAATGAGCGAGTGTGGACTGTTGGGCGCGTCTCGGTCTGATGTAGGGTTGGTGCTCTTTGTAGAAGTAAATAATGTATGTCTAAGTGAATATTTTTTGTGTTCATAAGCTTAAATTTAATAATATATCGCTATAATTACAGCTGTTATTTAAATTGTTAAGTGTTTAGAGGGTCTAATTTTTGCCCTAAATGCATAAATAATTTGCAATGTATGAGTATATAGCATTACAAAAAATATATATTTTAATCATAATAAGTATTTCTAGTCAAAAAGTAATTAATTATCGCATTCTTTATGTCCTATTTCTATGAGCTTAAACTTATAAAAACCTAATGATGTGAATGTTTCTCAATCACGACCCTATATATATAACGCTGTGAAATTAACTACGAACTTACTTAAACTTGGTCGGAGATACTCATTGACGGGGAACGTGCACGCTTGCTTTACTTGTTTAATTGAACATATTTTACATAATCGTACATTTTATATGTTTTATATTAATTTTGTTCCGATATTATTTACCCAAAAGTTAGTAAGGGAGACAGAAAAAATTGAAAATTGCGTCAGTGAAACAATAACTGAACATCGGTCAAGTCACAAACAAGATTATAATGTGATCAATCAGAGGGGGCGTCGTCGGTGATTTATTATTATGCTATAGTTATTTTCCACTAACCAGTATCTGCTGAGTAAAGTAGTAACAATAAAACCGCCTTAGTTCGCTTTGTATTTAATTTAATATGTTTTGTATTTTTATTGCATTGCTTTATGTGCAAAAAGACTAATATATTTTTTAAATATGATATTTGTAAAAAATATTTCCTGTTTTAAGACAAAACGTGGCGTTAAAATTATCATATATCCTAAAGCAGGCAAGAATTTGAATGGAATTTTTCCATCTACTTGTTATATATTATAATATGTAAGTAGAAAATTATGAATATATAAAAGGACATGTACCTGACTGACTGAGGTAAGACGCACGCACAGCCGTAACCGTTGATGGTAGAAACTTGAAATTTGGACAGATGTTTATTTTCATAATCTGGACATCAACTAAGAGGGAAATTTGAAAAATTTTAACCCTAAGAGGATAAAATAGGGATTCAAAGTTTGTATGGTTTTTTTTTTAAATCAGCACCGATTTTTATAAAATTTGAAATTCAGACTCTTAAAAATATTTCATTGAAGATGTGTTTCATAGTTTTTTAGGATTCACCCCCTAAGGGTTCAAATAAGGGGTTAAACTTTCAACCCAATATGGAATATGGAAAAATCTTTAAATCGCCGCCGATTTTTATAAAAAAATAAATTCAGACTGTTAAAAATATTTTATTGAACATGTTTCGTGGTTTTTTTTTAAATTTACTCCTACGACTGCAAATAAGCGGACGAAGCTGCGCGCCCCTATTAGTATTCTATATTTATGTATGTAGCTTGTACCTACATAGTATCATTACAGAAAAGGTTTCTGCACAGTCAATATTATTACATTTAGAAAATCAAAACTTTTAAATTGTATTCTTTCAAGTCCACTTAGTAACGTAAAAGCTAACTATTATTTTACTGTTCCTGTCAATTTAAAGTTAGCCACAAGCCAATTCCGTATCAGCTCTTTCTCCACGAAAGCAAAGTTAGCGAAGTTAAAAATTAAGTCGATGACTAGATTTAACTTCCTTATTTCGCTCTGTTCACCACTTCAGCAAAAGGGTTTATTTTAACGAGACTTTTTTTAGTATGGAAGAGCATTATTAGGGACATTTTAAGAACAATGAATTTTAATAAAAATATGTCGCGAGTGGAAATAGAACCCATGACCATTACTACTCATAAAGCTATGAGGGTTTCTTATATAATAACAAGTATTAATTCTATTTACACATCCAATAAAGTATGAAAACTTTAATAAAAGCTGTCAAACCACCCACAAGGCAGTCCCAGATGTGTCCGAGGATGAATAAAACAAGATAACGAAGAATGATGGTTTGTTTTACTTGAAGGGTATTTGTAACAAGGGTTTTATAATGAATAATAAAAAAATATTATTATCAAGCAAGTCTGACATTCTATACCATTAAAAGAGTAATTATGGACTTATTTTATTGGTTTTTAAGAAATGAAAATGTTCTAAAAATCTTGTTATCTTTTTGTAACTCTGTGTTCTCAATAAAATCAAGCATATATATCGTGAATACATTAACAAATAATATAATAAACGGTTTGGAATGTCAATTTCTACGATATGTAATACACTATTGTCTATTTGTGACAAAATCTTACGTTAAATACGGTTAATAGTTTAACGTTAAATAATTAACAAACATTTAACACGCCGTATATAACTCTGTTATATTTCGAATAGAATAGTCAAATATTAACAAAAGTATTGGCATGAACATGCATATAAATATGTTTTATTTATTTGATAGTCTTTAAATAAATATAATTACCTATATTAATCATAGCTGATGTCTAGCAATTCATAAAATCGCATACCAAATGGGACCATTTGGGAATTTCGTTTGTTATTAATAATTAAATGAAGGGGAAACGCTATGTATATAAGAATCTTAGTCATGAATGACTGACATTAATAAGAATTATTTCGGAGATGACGATAATTCTGCCTCCACCATACGAGAAGGTACCTCCTGTGGCTCGTTACGTGACGACGAAAAGGACCCAGAGCTAAGAATGTATATTTTAACATTAACAAAACGTTCTTGCAAGTTTATTAATTACACAACTAAATAATTACATCTAATCAAGTCATGGTACCCACTATATGTGTTGGCTATGTAAGATAAATTTTAGGTACATACTATGTACACGTTGCAGCTCAATATTTTTTAAATATTTTTATCTGAGACTAAGTATTTTTAAACGTCACGCGTCGTGTCATGGACACGCTTAGAAATATCGTCCGATTGTAAACGCAATGGTAGTAAGTTTGATTTCCATTGCTGGGAATGAGTTATTTTTATTTCCAATGGTAAGAATACAAATCGCGGCGTTTTGTTCCTCTACTCAACACGCAATGTCTAAAAAACTGGAAAGAATGTGAGAGACCGAGTGTCTTTACACTAAGATAGGAAGTAATAAAAAATATTATTTATATGTCTTTTGAAATTATATTTTATTTCATTTTTCAAACAATCTCTTTACCAATATATTTTAAAAAATTAAACCAAGGAAATATTGCTTGCTCAATTAATATGAAACCAGAATGGAAAAATAAATATTTATAGACAATAAAAAGCACTTGTTATATTTGGCGGGATAGCTCACCGCGTTTAGCATTTTGTTTGTAAAGGGTTATTAATAAAAATATACATATATATTTCGCAGCTTGATGTAGTATTTCTATTATGTAGAAAAATAGTTTTTTTTGAACATCCATATATTATGATTAATTATTTATATATTACGTTATGAAATATATAATATACATGAAATAGTATATCTAAAGATGATAGTTAATTATTAATTAAATTACTTGAATTACTTTATTAAATCTGATATTTAACACATTGCTATTATCTTGAATAAAAGAACAATGACAGGATGCGGTGCGCTATATTTGTCCATTACAACAATACAATTATCAAAAAATATATTTGGTTTGTATGAAATTACAGGATCTCCAAATATTTTGCGGATTGGTCACCGAACCGCGTGAGCTGCATCAATTAGCTGGAGTTAAAAGCATCCTTTTAATGGAGAAGCCAAATGAATGGGCAGCGTTGTAGAGCGCTTTGTCAAATTTTAGGCTTAAATCGTACGAGTCATAGTAGGAGCTGTGTACGCAGGCGTTTAGATCTGCGCTGTGCTCCGATGCGACACAACGGAACGACGTATGAAGTATGACGCGCATATACGGTTTTAGCATTTTGTTATTGTCGTGCTATGAATATATTTTATGACATAATTATGATAGTGGTTTGAAGTATATATTTGTTTCTTTTGAAAATATTATGTTGGCTTACAATAGGTTTTCCGTCAGAAAAATATAGTTCATATATTGGACAGATTAAGAAATTCAATTCAATTGAATTGAATTTATTTTTATACATTTTTTAAAGAAATCGATGCTTTTTGTCTTTAGTTGACAATTTTACGTATACGTAATCCATAAACGGTTAAATATTGCGTTTTCAATTTCAAAGTGACCTACTGAAAATCCAACGAACCAGAAAATTATAGAGTAAGCTGCCAAATTCAATAGATTTCTTTTTACGGAGATCATACAGTACAGAATACAGAGCGCTGGCTTGTGACAATATTAGTTTAAAATTGCAACCTGACAAGACTGCTTTATTCAATTTTGTATACACCAGTATTTCCACAGGTTTTTTTGCGTTGTGTATTTTATCTACAATTTAAAAGAAAATTTTCAAAAGATAAAAATCTTCAAAAGATTATTTAAGCGATGAAAAAACCGAAAAGAAATCTCTATACGATGTGCAAATATTTTTATGAATATAAAGTTTTATCTTGCATTACTTTTTCATGAGAAATTGAATTTTGATATTTCTTTTCATTATATTAAGATAGATTATTTCATTAAAATTGATTCAGTAAAAACTCAAAAAACTAAATTATGATTACGCATCATCATCATAATTCCGTTACATTGATTATAATTAGGCTGGAGTTATATCCAATTAACCATGTCGACATGTGCTTATAATAAAATGAAAATCTATAAAAAAATACATTTACCGACCACGGTAGATATGAAACATCCCACACTGCTCATGTTTGTCACAAAAAAATTCGAATATCAATGAAAACGGTTTTTGCAAAATTCAACGTCTAGATGTTGACGGGCCACGGATGTATTGCAGAATATCTGTACCGGTTTTAGCTAAAAGACTCTCCGAGCTATGAATGCCTTCAAGAAACCACCTAAGTTAGTAATGCATATATCACTAGAA
This sequence comes from Heliconius hecalesia formosus, assembly GCA_018249775.1. Lineage (NCBI taxonomy): Eukaryota > Metazoa > Arthropoda > Insecta > Lepidoptera > Nymphalidae > Heliconius > Heliconius hecalesia. The sequence goes on along the minus strand of DWMY01001262.1, from coordinate 9,290 downwards.
TGCACAAGTGATTGATAAATATGTATTTTACTAATAACCAAGGGCAAATACATGAAGAACGAGAGCACTAGAAGAGCCGCATTAAGGGCCCAAATTTATGAAATGTTATCCACGAAGATATGCTAAGTATGGTGCCTACTCTACACGTCGAGTAGTGAAATCGAAGAATAAATCGGTAATACTTCTCGAAGTGAGTAATAAAGGAACATAGAGCGATTACAATAATTCTAAATATACAATTTAAGTTGCAAAAAATAGTAATATCATAATCGTCAGCCATATATGTCAAATAATTCACAATGAAATTCTTGTTGATCGAACTGCTTTGTCTTGCTTCTATTCTTTCATTTTTCTCGCTTAATTTGAGTTCTATATGTGTTCCGCTCTGTGGAGGATATTATGTATATCCGTCATAAGTCGTAATAATTTTTTTTATTACGTTTTTTTAATTATTTTCAGCTTCACGCTGTATCCGCATGTATGCATGTAACAGGGTGGGCAATGGGAGCCTAGTGTTAAAACACTCCGCTCCCCACTTTGCGCTGAATTCTGAAGGCATTGCGGCAATGATTATAAATTAAAAAGATTTATTAATTTACTTATTTTGTATACGTTTATATATTTTAATATATTATTAAATTATATGCTTTATTTGAATATATTCGCTCACATATATTTGACTACTTAAAATAACAAAGATAACTTGCATTCTCTTCTCACTGCAGGATTCTCCGCTAAATAACATGAAACTTATCTAACAACAACCTAAATTGCTAGTCAATTGTTATAATTACCATGTTTACAAATCTCACCTCTACAATAAATATGTAATTTAATTAACTGATTCAGCGAGGCGGCGTTGTTCCTTACCCATTAAAGCGTCAACTCAGAGACGAGGCTCACCGTCCATTTACCGAGAGACTAACATTAGAGTAATGAAACTCGTATACGTATCTCTTAATGCCTTAGTTTTGTAATATCCATATTTAGCCTCGAGCGCTTCGTGTTATTTAATAGATTGTTTTGTATGAGCATCGAATATAATAGCATTAGATTTTCGCTTGACTGACGTTCATTATGTAAAATACATTTATTAGGTCCATTGAGTGAAGCTTCTAATTAACTAATTAACGATGTCTAAGCGTACGGTATAGTATGGCTTTTATTGAAATGTTGTATAGTAATTTTAAACCTTTCCTTTCGCTTTACATATTAATTTATTCAACACATATAACAATATAAGGCGATATCTATAACAATATAAGGCGATATCATTATTCAACCGCATACCACACTCAATAATCGGTATTCATTTTATTATTCATGCCTCAATCGTCTGATAATAGCCCACAGATTCGCTAAGAATGTGTACACAGCTATTTTATTGGCGATATTAAAGATATCAATACATTCAAGCATAACACAAAAAATAAGTGTATATAAATATATTTAGTTTTCGTGTACCTATTTAACAAACGTGATAAAATTGTCATGGTTAAGTTGTTTTTCCCGACTGCTAAGGAAAGGTTATGTTTTTCGCGCATATCTTGTATGTATGTAATATTCTTTATTACCTCATATCTCCATAACCGCTGAACGGATTAACTTAATTGAGGTATTGTTAGATTTGTATTAATAGCCCAAATGTTCTTAGATCAGTGACGTTAAAAAACAACAATCATGGCGGCTGTGGATCGCCATTGGACTTAGTGAAAAAAAAAAATTTCGTTTCGAATACCACAATATGGGTATCAAATTCAAGAACTTAATACGAGGATTTCAAAAAGGTATATCATGATTATCATTACCATAGTGAATTCTAACAAAAAAGTGAAAAATAAAAAATATTTGTAAAAACAAAAACCCCGACTGCATAAAACTAAAAAGAAAATAAACAAGCCCAATAGTTTATTAGGATTAACAGTCGGGACCTCTTTAAATTACGCGGGGTTCCTGGTAAGGATTTTATTGATTGAAGAGTTACTTACAGGTCCCGACTGTTAATCCTAATAAACTATTGGGCTTGTTTATTTTCTTTTTAGTTTTATGCAGTCGGGGTTTTTGTTTTTACAAATATTTTTTTTAAATGACTGTTGTTATAATTAAATTAAATGATACGATATATTCTGTTGTGTAGTGAGGAATTGACAGTCAATAAAAATATATATTTTATATACGTTAAATTGAGTATGTTAGTATCAGTTTTGGTACAATGCTTATTGTGTATGGTTCTTAATAAAGTTTTCTAGAATTGTATGTGTGGATATCCACTGGTGAATGCGGCTACGAGTTTTTCAAATGCATATTTATAGTATAGGATAAACTTTACAGTTCGAATGATAAAAAAATGCACTTTACAAAGACAAAGAAGAATAACAAGAATATTCTTAAAACAGGAGTTGAATATTTGTATTCTTGTTAATTTCGTTCCGTTTTTATAACATGCCCTATAGGGCATAACATGCCCTATATGGCATATATGGTTATAAAAACGGAATATAATTAAAATATAAAAGCAATGATCTTTCCAAAGAACGCTGACCGTAAATTAATGTTTAATTGAAGTACTTAATTTAGACTTTAGAGGATAGAATATAAATATCTAAGAATGAAAATACTAGATCCTATACTTCTTCTTTTTACCAAAATGTTATATACATCTGAAATTCTGAATGGTGCAATTGAAAACTGTTATAAAATTAATAATAAGATCCTATTTCAAAACAGTGATATATATATATATATATATATATATATATATTGTTAGAAATCGGAAGCGGGTAACGTTTTTAAAGAAACACGTGAAAAACACACATCGTCTATATGATTCTAAACTATTTTGAAAGGATACTATGTAATTGCAATAAGTGATATGTATCACCTACTAACAATACTTCAGACTAGTTTCCTTCCAATAGGAGCCGTCACTTACAAGCGAATGCCCCCGATTGACACAATTCTACTGCCTTTATAGTTATTTTCCACCTAAATCTAACCTCTTTTACACGAATACGCTAACAATATATAATAAACTAGCGGACCCGGACGCGGCTTCGCCCGCTTAAACTATACGAATGCTTATTAGATATATTTATGAAATAGTTTTTGAAAATATGTAACTAATTTAGATGAAAAAAAAATATATGTAACCAATAAAATATTAATAAAAAAAAAACTAAACAAAACCAGCTACATTATTAATATTATCAAAGTACCTAAAATAAATATTTAAAAGAATGAAAATTAAATGTGTTGTGCTATGTTTTTGCAAGTGCATGTGGTTAATTACATAATACTCAAATACAATAAAATATATTTTTTTTTGTCTCTGTCTGTCTTTCTATTTCTCCGAGCTAATGTCCAGAATAACTGAATTGATTTTTATTGGACTTTCAGTGATCGATTTTACTGATTTACTCGGGAAAAATCTTTTTACACGTTTTCCTTGCGCGCATACATAGATACTATATGAAATAACTAAAGTCCTTTCTACATTAAATACGATAAGTTTTGCGAGCAATATCAAATAAAATCCCATAAATCTAAAACTACAATTTATTAAGTGTATAACAACGGTATAGATAACCATCCAACCGAGATGATATAACCAGCAATTCTTTCCTTAATACTTAAATAATATTATGCCGATGCCGCGCAGGGCCGCAACTTACATCACACCAAGAAATTAATGAAAATCTAACTAATCTACTACTCGAATAAGCGAAGAACCAAAGGAAAGTATAAATTAATTATAAACAGCAAATAATTACATAAAAATTAACAGTAGTTCAAAAATGTATGAAAATTTACAAAACCGTCAAAGTCATCTGCCCGTTCGCGTCGGTCATACTATGGCGCTCGTAGGCTAAGTCATTTCGAATCAGTGACATCTCCTTAATTATTTATTAGAATGTTATACTGTAAACTATAATTTCAATCTAGATGAAATGCTAAAAGTGCCTATTATATTCATTTTCATAAGGATCAATATCAATTTATAGAAAATACATACAACAAAAACCCGATAAGTATAAAGTAAATTAATTAAAATGGTTACTTTTGATCAACCTTCAGAGATAAATATGGTATGTGTATCGCGGGCTTTTTTAAAACATAATTTAAAGAACAATATTTTTGTAAAACATTGTTTTTATGTATCTCATAAGGTGGAGTCGGCTCACGCCATGTATGCGTTGAGCAAGCTCATTTTGGGTGACGTTTTCTTAAAACAACAAACGAACTTTGCAAACCGTTGCTTAGCAACCGTCGGTTGTTATTAACATGGCAGAATAAATTGCCTGTCAAATTAAAAAATATTTTAATATATTATTATATATCGAAAATATTGCAAATATGAGAAAAAAAAGTAACCTATGTTCATCCGAAGCCCCTCAAGTATCTCTATATGAGTATTTTATCTCAATTGAATTAGCGGTTTGGCCCTGATTGCGTGACAGACAGACAGACAGACAGACAGACAGACAGAGTTACTTTCCAATTTATAATATAGGTATGGATGTAATGATATAAATAATTAAAAATAATTAAATCAGCTTCACGCTGAATCCCGCACACAGCAGGGTAGGCAGAGAGAACCTAGTGTTATGTTTTTATTCTCTCGCTCTGGTAACGAAGCAAATCGCGGTATTGAGTTCAAAACGGAGTGTCTTTAAACTAGGTCCTAAGATCTCTCTGCCTATCCTGTTGTGTGCAAAAATTGTAAATAATTTATAGGAACTTTATATATCATTCATTAACCTATATACATATTATGCGAGTCCAATTCATGCAAACTTACTAGCGTAATGGAATAGTCGTCTAACTGGAAGAATGGTTGGTTGGCGAAACGCCAGTTGTCGATACACACCAATACCTCCGCTGTAGCTCCATGACCACTACTAATTGATTTTATTCAAGTCGTAAACATCAATGTGTGATATTTTATTTATTAATTTAGCAAATTATAAACGTCTTCTAATTAAAAACTCTTATTAACCTATATTTTATTACTTCATTAACTAGAGACCTCTTTTGTTTGCAGTTATTCTATTTCACAATTTAATTACAAATAATTATTTAATTTTCATCTTAAAAGACGTTATCAAAAACAAAATAATTACAAGCCAATTATACGGGAAATTTATTCCTATATCGCCTTTAAGTATTAAAATATTTAATAAAAATACGCTTTAACTAGCATGTATGTTCTCCACATTCCGCCTGAAATTGAGGCACTGCATATTGAATGGCAGAACTCAACGCTGTTCTTTGTTTCATCAGAGCGGAAAAAATATGAACAATTTATTTCTCTGAATGAATGATTTAAGCACAAACAACGTTTGCATCAAGTGGATACTCTAGATTAAACTTTAATTTATCTGATATCCCATTTTATAGCCATAATCGACTAATATTTCACTGTTAAATCAATTCAAGATTTAAAAAAACTATAGAAAACAGTCTTAAATTAAATCCTTTGAACGCTAAGAGAACAAATTACAAATTCCATATGTTCTCAGAATAATCTGTTTCGCAATCTCGCGTTGTCCCGACTCAGAAGAATAAAAATGCAAAAGAGAACATTGAGATAACTCAGTCTAACACGATCCGGGCATTAGCTGTAGAAGTAGGATATATATGTGTGATGCTGTGATCTGTCTTGATAATTTAAAAGCTTGCTTGTTTTCTTTTTTTTCTTATTATTATCAATATTGAGAATCAGTAGATATTTTTTATTTGTTTGAGTGTAAGTTATATTAGTTTTTAAATTGATATACAGATATATACTTAAGATATACTTTTTTTTGAGGCCAATCGTGGCGCAGCGGCACAAAGTGTGACTGTAAAACCGACTGGTTGTGGGTTCGATCCCCACTCGAGGAGATGAAATATTTACTTAAATTTATATTTCCATTTCTTCGCTCTGGTGTCGAGTCAAAGCGCGGCGTTGAGTTCTGCCACTCAACACGCAATTCCTCCAGAAATCAGCAGAAAGTGGGGAACGGAGTGTCTTAACACTAGGTTCCCTCTGCCTACCCTAATGTGTGCGGGATACAGCGTGAAACATTTTTTTTAAATTACTTTTAAAGTAGTGCTTAAAATAATTATAAAAATGCATAAAGATAAAACAAGAGAACTAAAAATAGGTATTCACATTTTTGATATATTTATTGTAGAACGATGTTATAAAGACCTAAACGTACAATAATAAGCACAAATCTCACACATTAGCTAAACTTGGAAATGCATTTGTGAAGTTAACTAAGATGCCACTCTTGAGCTCGTCTCTAAAACTCTTAATCATGAGACGTTTGGAACTCGGCTTCCACAAATTTACAGAAACTTGTTGAGGCTTTAATTAACTTACTTAATTATTATACATAACCACTCAGTTATTTCACATTATATCTTTTTTTAGCTATCATTTTTTTGTAAAATGGAAATAAATATAATCAAGAATATGCGCTATTAAAGGACGAACTAATATGAATTCTTTGTTTTGAATTTGATAATAATATAAGACACCAACTTTAGGATTAAATATTTTCAGTTATGTATTTAGTTACAGTATGAAATTTATGTAAATAAATAAATCAATTTAAAATTTACTTGTAGGTATGTTTACTAAATTATATTTCACTTTTGTTACCTCTGATATAAAAATTCGAATTCAACAAGATGAATTCAATAAAATGAATCAATTTTATTTTATTTATTAAACTTATAATAAAATCCTACAATAACTCCTTCGCAAGGTTTTAAAAAACGAAATGGTTACTCGATTGTTTCTAAAAATCTAATTTTATAGTACGTCTATACGATTGCACTTATGTATATTACATAAATAAGTATATCCTCCTAACATCGTCTATTATATTCACAACACATTCATACTAAACAATGCTCGCCGACTGATGGTTCTAATTATTCAACGACAGCATGGTAAGTAGTACGCATTCATGACTGTCTATATTTGACGCTTCGCTATTAGAAATATAATGATGCCTGAGATAACGATACTTGACATTTTATTTATTTATTTAATAGGAAGCCAACATAATATACAGTGTATTTTATCCTTCATACATAGCTTAGTATAGAACATTTTAATGTACACTATACACTACACTTAAAGGCTAACTTAATATGTAATACATAGATTTGTTCCAAAACTTACATTCTATGAAAAATAAAGTAAAGCAAAAAAAAAGAAGTAAAACAATAAACAATTGCGTAAAATTAAAAATGTTAAGGAGAGAAATTTGTTGAGACACTGTCATTATAAGAGGGAAACGTTATATAAATTTTGCTCAATATTTAAAAAGATGTATAGTGTCGGTACTTAACCCACAAATTTTTTTTAGAACAAACAGTATTGATATCTTGAATAAGTTTTTTTTTCTGAAGTTGGAATTATTTTTTTTCTACATTATAAAATAAAATTAGTCCAATACACACCGTCACTTTTATTAATTTACAATTAAACATCATTTATATATCATAGTTCCTAGTCCTACTCAGATTCACTTAAAAGAAATTAATTTTATGTCTTCAAGACAGTCCGAGTCAATTGGGGGCAGGTCCAGTCAATAAAGGCAAAGAGCTCCCGAAACGTTTAAGATCAAATATTCTCTTTTTTTCTTTTAAACAAACCACAATTTTAATTTAAGCCTCTTTCTTTCATCGGTCTGAAATTCAATTACTGTTGACCCAGTGTTCAGACTTTGAGAGGTAAAAGATTTTGGTTTCGGTCAATGTTATAAAATACTATATTTCACTTCAAGCCAAAATTTTTGTTGTTATAGTCTTATAGTTTTATATAACAAAAGTACAGTAAATTGTTGTATCTTTGATGTTATGGGCCGATAAAAAGGTATGTAGTGACGAATTATAATGAGCTTTTATAAAAATTAGGAAAAAACTTATTCGTAACTTACAAATCACAACTTACTACAGAGTTACTTAGCATACTGTTGTGACAGAAATTATTAATATTAAAAATTTTGAACCATAGTTTCCTAAATTTAGTAAGACATAGTATTGAATATAAGCCATTTTTGAGTTTTCCACGTACCTTCCGTCATTTGGATGTCGCAAAACATTTCTTACGTAGACGATCATCAATTATGCATATAACTGCTCGTAGTTTAGTCAATCTCCCAGAATCCCAATATGTTGCCCGAGTTCGTGTAATAAAAGCAAGAGAAGAATATGATGTGGAGTGACGGAGTATTGTTTACCAATGTAAATAATTAAATATTGGTAAGTGATTTATTTGATGGATAGTTTTTATATGGATTTTAGATTTATTATGTTATTTATTGTATAGAAACGTCAAAATATTCTATTAAATTATATTTATAAATGAATATGTACAGACATGGTCATAATTACAGAACTATGACTTTTAGTACCGTTGGATTAGAGATAAATGTTAACAGAAGTTTAATTATATCCAAAATTTAGACAAAGGCAAAAAGACATATTTCTAAAATGGACGAAGAATATTACGAAGCGTAACGCTGTGTTTTGTTTGCCTCCTAACAAGTCATACGTTTGTATTATCAATTTCGTTTAAAGGAATATATATTTGTAACTATTGACAAAGACGGCGACGGTGCGAATTCTAAGAAATAATTATTAATTGAATAAACATATGTATAGAAATATCCGATTGGAAAATGTATACTTCTAAGAATAATTGCAAAAAAAAATGAAATTGCTACGTTTTCTATTCACACCTATATAAAACGTATTGTGGTAATTGTAACACGAACGTGCCTGAAAGATAAATCTGAATAGACAAAAGTTTACTTGGTAGTAAAAATGAGAAAGTATAATAGTATAGTCTTATCTTAAAATTCACTTTATATTATAAAGTTAGTAAAGATTCTTTTTCGAAAGAAAAGCTTTAGTAGGAAACTTGGCGCGTTGTTCTGAAGCAAACTTGATGTGGTACTTAACTGGTATTCTTTGTATATTATAATATTAATGATGCACCTTAGTGTCATATATAAAAATAAGAAACTAACTTATACGATTTTTAGTTATAAAATTAGGCTATTGTTTATGCGAAATAAAATTAATAAAGCAAAATAAAAACATTAAGTTAATGCGAATAAGACAAAGGTTCTGATTTTTGAAAGAGATGAAGAAAGGACGGAATGCAAGATCAGTGTAAATGGTAAGATATTAGAACAGGTGAATGAAGTAGTATATTTGGGAAGTATGTTCAGTAGAGATGGAAGATACGAGATGGATGTGGAAAGGCGTATTGCTGCCGGTAACAA
>DWMY01001261.1:0-15671 GCA_018249775.1 Heliconius hecalesia formosus | reverse complement strand
TAAGCTGTATAACAGTGTTTAAGTATTGATAAAACTATTGATACAAAAATAGATAAAAAAATATTAAAAAGTAAAAAATATATTAAAAAGTAAATAAAATTGTATTAATACTTTATTTTATTAATATAAAAAAAAAAGCAAATAATCAGATTTAGAATATTCCTCCATGGAATTTTCAAGTTGAACCGTCAGTATAAAAATCAGATCCACTCGAGTATTTCAAGGTCGCGGTTTTTTATATTTTTTTTAAACATCGGTCATGACCTTAGATCACATTCAAATCGTCAGTCATTTTAATAAGACACTTTTTTGAGTAACATTCCCTCTAAATATTCGTTTTAGAACCTAATCTTCTTAATACAATAGGTCCTCCATGAGGCTTCTGTAATTTGCTAAATTTTGCATCCCCACTTTCCTACTATTAGAGTTACATTTTACCTATTGGAAACTAAACCCAAAAAGTCTCAATAATCGCAATTCTCAAGCATTAGGCCGCCTTGGCGCAGTGGGACAACATCTGACTGCAATTGTGACGGTGCGGTAGTAGGTTCGATTCCCAGTCGGAGGTAATATATTTAATTTATATAATTTCCTCGCTGGTAAACCAATTATGACATTTGAGTTCCACAAATAAACACGTATATCGAAAATTCCTAAGCTAGTAAGGGACGTCTTTACAAAAAAATCTTGGTTAAAGAAAATGATATGAAATATAAATAATTTTGAAGTTTATAAAAAGAAAAACATTTACCCTTTATGGTATTTTTCATTTAATAATGCTATGAATATTGCCATAGCATCATCAGCTCCACCATCCTGATCTATTATAATTTTTTTCCGTACTGACTCAACTTGAACGCTGAAAATAAATATTTTTTTAATTTTTAATTAAAATAACATGCGGCGTTTAGTTTCGATGAAAGTGAAGTGAAGCAGCAGTGTCTTGTCTGACAACTGGTGGCTTTGGGCGGGATACTTAGTAAAGCTGATACCAAAATAAGAGAGCTTCTAGGGGTTAGTCTCTCCGTTATGCACTTCAAATTTGCTTTGAAAGTATAATGTTTTAATGCGAGGATAGTCGTGGCGCAGTGGCACAACTGTAAACGTGATAGTTTGTAGGCGCGATTCTCAATCGAGAAATGGAATATTTATTACTAAAGAGAAAAAAGCGAGTGTCTTAACACTAGGCTCCCTCTGCCTACCCTGCTGTGTGCGGGATACAGCGTGAAATTGATATAATTTATTTTTAAATTTTTAACGAGAAAAAAAGCACGTTGTTGAGTTCCGCCGCTCAATACGCAATGTTTCTGAATTCGGCGGAAAATGTGGTAAGGAAGTAGATATATTTAGATATATCATGGCATTATCTATACATATAACGGGAGCGTTTTAACTCTAGGTTCCCAGGGTCCCTCTGCATACGCTGCCATATTCGGAGTACAGCGTAAAGGCATAAAAAAAAAAATAATTTTGTTTATGTATTGATATACTAAATAGTGAAATATTCCTATATTATTATTATTCCTCCTCTATTTTGTCGACTTCTAATCAAACTTCTCAGCCCATGATGCTACCTATTTAGATTGTATGATATATCTGACTGTCAGCGCAACGGCGTTGTGGGTTCAATTATTTTCATTTCCTACAGTAACAAGTTAAAGCACGGCGTTGTGCTACGTCACTCAACAGGTTATGTCTTGAAAATGACAATGTCTTAAAAATTTCTAAAGTAAATAGAAATACAATACAATATATACCTAAAAAAATACCAAAGGACATTAAGGTATTTCCAGAAAAAATTGTTGGAAGCTTACAATTGAATTAAAATCATATTAAAATTTAATTTATATCAAAACCCTACGCAAAAAATTTTTACTACAATATATCACATATTAACATTTTTTTTTCAAAATACAGGAGCACCAAAAAAACTTACCCATTTATAACAAGATAAATAGCTAAACAAATCAACGCGACCATCACTGCTACGAACGATGTTATGAAATATTTATTTTTGATCATTATTAGCCTTTTATAGCCGAACTTGTTTTGAATATATTACTAGTTGTTGATACAGCTTAGCGAAACCGGTATTTAAATAATTTTTTTATTGTTCTTGATTTTTTTGGTTAATCAGTTTATTTTCTTTCTAATCATAAAAGTAAGTTATCGCTCGTGGCTTTGCTTGCGTAAACTATACGATTAGGACTACTTCGTTATTTCTTTGCAGGTAGGCGCACAAAAATACGCTTTTAACTGACATGTTTCTAATATTGAAATTGACTCCCATTTTAATATTTATGTTTTTGATGTATATCATATATCATCAATTTTTAAAAGTTTTTTGTAGGTATTTTTAATTTAGCAAAATTCTGAACATCATCACGTGTGACTGAGTACTGGTTTTGGTGTATATCTAATACTAGCAGCCCACTCGCGGCTTCGCCCGCATACCACTTATAATATTTTTATTATGCTGCATTTGCCAACAGATTGATACGTTCCATCATGAATACTACGTGACTGTATGATAGAACTCAAGCATATACTTGGTGCCGTAAACAGAACGTAGTATATATAAATTAACATTTTCTCGAAAAGTATACGTCCAAACTAATTATTTAATCAACTAATGTATAAAATATAGATATAGGTTGTCGCGAACTTCTTTCTAGAATTAATAAAACTTTTTGAAGAACTAATAAAACTTTCCCAATAAGCATTTTACTGATTTTAATTGTGAAATGTTTATTGTGATGAATATTAAAACAGATATCTAAGATATTGTATTGGAAGAGCGGGATCTCTTAATACAGGCATTACTTGCTTAAAAGGAGATCTCTGTAACAATTATTTGTATGTAAAATCTGTTGAACAAATAATGTTTTTTTTTGTCATACAACGCACTGACATATCCTACTAATATTATAAATGCGAAAGTTTGTGAGTATGTATGGATGTTTGTTACTCTTTCACGCAAATACTACTGAACCGATTACGATGAAATTTGGTTTGTAGTTAGCTGAAGACCCAGAATAACATATAGGCTATTTTTTATCCCGGAGTTCCCGCGGGATTGATTCCGAATTGAAAATAGATACATTTATCGCTTCTGAAAACTGAATGCTCTCAGGGTCAAACCTTGAAGGTAGCAGACCTACATTTGGACACGCTATGTTTTACTCATGGGCAGCTCTATGTGGCTTGCTCACATAGTTTATAGGAGCATACTGAAGTAGCTACCAATAGACCTATGATTAGAGCTTTGCAATACTTAGTTACCATATTTCTTATGTTGATAATATTGTTACGCTATCATAGGGTTTCCACGCGGACGAAGTCGCGGACGGCCTCTAGTAATTAAATATTTTTGTAGCGCACCGGCTACAAGAAATTCGATTGGCGTTCCTTATTATTTTTGTTTAACGCTAACTAAAACTTAAACCGTAATGTTATATAGAATTCTTTCTGAATTCATTTCTGAAGAATGCAGCTTCAATACTTAAACAAAATAAAGTAAATCAGATCAGAAACAAACAAACAAACTCTTTCGCGTTATTATAATAGTATAGATAATAAAAGAAAATTACATCGTCATTATCTTTTGTTTGGTTTTTTTTTATAATGAGCGAAGCAAACGGAGGGTCGTGATCAAACCGAGCAGAAGGCGGAGATCAAACATTTATTAATTTATTACTACTCTACTATGTGCGTTTCAATTCTTCACGCTTTACGTGAAGTGTTGTAATATAAAAACCTTTTTATGTTTGAAAAAGGTTTATTTATTTTTATATTAGGGTTTTAGGGTTGGGCAAAAATCCTCAAAAGGATAAACGGAACCCTCATGGAATTTCTTTGTTGTCGTATCCCTATCCCTCTATCAAAAGCATATATCTAAAGTTCGCATAGAAAAATCAAGCTGAAATTAATATCAAATATTTAAGCCTGCACTGTCGTGGAGCATAGAAAAAGTCATGTTTTTAATTCATTGAAATTCGCCGTGCAATCAAAATCGATGGAGTACTTCCCATGGATCTACAGTTACGAAATTCAACATGAAATGAGAATTTATACGAGTAAGGGAAAAATTCGAAAAGTGAAAATTTTGTGTTTCATAGAACAAAAATTTACAAACATATAATTTAGTAGTTTATTTCATACAAAATATCAATTTTTATAAGTTGTACTTCCCGTTGACCTACGACCACGGAATTGAAACGGAGTACGCGGTAGGCGAGTCTAGCTCGTAATTGATCAGTTTTTTTTATTTCACGTTATACTTTAGGTTTTTGCAAACACATTCTACATAGAGACCATTTGTTACTCTTTTATTAGTCGACTTCTGTAAAAAGAGGAGGTTCTGAATTCGACTGCATTTTTTATGTTTGTTAGCTCAGAGCTGGGTGGACCGATTTTGATTATTCTTTTATTATTTGAAACCTGATGGCTTCGTGTAAAAATTATAATTAAAAGTCTGAATAGTAGTTAACCGTTTAATGTTGATTTTGTTAAACATTGTTATATTCTAGAAGATAACTCTTATCAAAATAAATGCTTCATTGTTAGTGCGGAAATTCTCCATCTATTTTCACTCCTATTTAATCCACATTTAAACAAAAAAAAATCTTAGTTCTATAATAATAATTACTTTTAAAGTTATTATAAATATATATTATATGTACATGAGTTGGTAATGTATGCCTAGTATCAACAAATGAAAAAGTTTATTCTTATGTTCCCTTCCACTTCCCGCCAATGCTTACGTTCAAAAAAATTATTTTTGTTTTCCCAATGTAATAACAAAATGGCCATAAACGTGTAGTCCACGCGGTTTAAGTCGCGAGAAATTTCTAACATTTAACATATTATTGATGTTGTTCTTTGATAAATGATCATTGGGTATTTGCATCCCATACACAATGTGTAGTTTCATAAACAAAAGATATGAATAGAAAAGGATCTCTTTGCTCTGAGTTCGTCCAAATACCAAAGTACCAAAGTTCTGTGAAAATTATATTGTTATGAGAAAGAAATTATGAAAAAACTACCCCGGTACAATGTGAGCGGATCCTTGCTGCAGGCTGTAAAGTCTCATTAGAGATCAATTAGGCTGCACGCGAGTAGGTGCTAGTATGTGCCTTGGTATATACAATCGACTGTTAAACGAGGTTGCACTGCAAAGTTGTCTCCAAAGAACGAAACAAAGTGCCATTCGAGTGAAAGTAGATGACTTAAAAGTAAATTGCCTGCTGTACCCAGATGATGCAGTGCTCATTACTTCACCGTTCTAAAAGAAAACGTAAAGTTTTGATGTAAGAATAAAAAATAAGAAAGGACGGAGAGCAAGATCAACGTGAATGAACGTGATCAACGCATTAGACGAATTGACGTTAGCAGATACGAAATGGATGTGAAAAGACGTATTGCTGCCGGTAACAAAGCTATGGGCATCTAGCTGCATTGATGAGATGGTGGAACATAGCCCCACTTTTGTACGTACATAATGCAGCGCTGGTACCGATGCTGCTATTCAGCAGAAAGCGAGGTATTACAGAAGAAAAATTAAGGAAAGATAAATGCTGTGAAAATACGATCTCTTCATGGGATATAAGGACGCAATTTAGCTGAACTGTAGCCGCAATAAAGATATAACATAATACACAGATATAATACAGACAAAGCTTACCTGCTTTGGCCACGTCGAGAGAATAAGTGATAAAAGAATGGTAAAAAAGATTTATGAAGAAAGTAAGTGGGAAGAGATTTCGGTAGACCTTTGACAGCGTCGAAGATACTGGAGGCAGGTAAAAAGCATAAGGACGAGCATAAGCCCCCCCAAAGGGCATGGTCGTTGATAAAATGAGATGAAAAATATATGAAGAAACCTTATCTTTGGCGACTCCGCTAGGTATAAAGAATATAGAATAAATATACATGATTTCATCAAGATCTTAACTGTATTATATTTGTATAAACTTTCTTAAATTACATTTTATAGCAAAACACTTGGCACTCGTAATAATTATACTCGAAACTTGATTCCAGAAACAATCTTTCTGTCGCGAATTCTAGTTAGGACTGAAATTCTAATCAATTATTGAGGTACTGTACAATAGAGTAGCATTTATCTTCAACTGTATTTATATGTTAACACTAAAATAAGCGAAGATAGCTCTTATTACATACCTTAATACAATTTGTTTTAGAGTTTGTTAGCAGAATATTCAACAATGTAGAGCAAATAAAATGACATAACAGTTTTATCTGTATCACAATATAACCGTAAAACCTGTCTGTACTTCCTTACATAGATTTTTCGCGTGATGTAAAAACACTAATAAAATATAAATCTATGATTTTTAAAACGTTTTTTTGTCGGCTTGTACACGGAAACATTTTTTATTATATAGCAATTTGGTCTGGGCAAGAGTCGTTAAAATCTAATATATCTAGTGACTTGATGCAGAACTATAATGGCTTAGCTAAATTATTAAAAATAATTAAATGTGTCATTAATTAAAATGTAGAACGTGATATTTTCCATTAATAAATTAAAATTTAAGATCTGGATGAGGAGCATAGAATGAAAAATCTGATAGAATATATTAAAAATATTAAGTTCGTAATCTACAACAATGGAACAACGAATGAATTTGAATATAACATACAATTAACAGAAATATTTTGAGATAGCCATTTAAGGTCTCCATAATCCAAAGAAACTAAAATTTAACCCTTAAAGGATTTCTTTGTTATCTGCTTGTCTGTTGATACTCTTTTTGTCAGGAACACGTGGAGGTAGCAAGCGAAAATTAATATCAAATACTCAGATCCTGACCACAACAAAAATTTTACTTCTTGTTGCATGTTTTTGCCCCTGTGCCACAACAGCCTCAATAAATTATATTTATTTATTAAATTCTTTTGAAAAGACTATACTAAAAATTATTTTTTGTTTATAGCACGAAAACACGCGTATTTAAATAGCAAATTAGTAAACTATACCTTATTTCATTTTGAAGCATGTAGCCAAATATCAGGAAGTAGTAAATTGTATTTTTCATCATTTATTTTATTAGTTATTTAACTAATAAAATAAAACTATATGATTGTTTCCTTTACTTAAATGTGTCTTTTCTTTTACAAAATTGCTAAGCTAATTTTAAAATAATTCTTATCATAACGATATGGGTTAGTAACTTAATAAAATATTGACCTGAAACCGTAATATAAGTGGATGTAATCGTTTATGCTATAATATGCATAACTATCTAAATAACTATCGGTTATCACAATCACATTTATTTGTTTGATTTGACACATCTTAATTAAAAAATCAGATTATGGCGCAGCGGCACGAGAGCAGGACTGTAATCGCAACAGGTTGAATATATATATATATATATATATATATATATATAATACATATCGTCTATATGATTCTAAACTATTTAAATTAAATACTTCACACTAGTTTCCTTCCAATAGGAGCCGTCACTTACAAGCCAGTGCCCCCGATTGACACAATTCTACTGCTTTTATAGTTATTTTCCACTTAAATCTACCCTCTTTTACACGAGTAGGCTAACAATATATATAGGGTTGGAATATTTAATATTTTAATTTGCTCGCACTGGTAACGAGGTAAAGAGCGGCGTTGAGTTCCGCCACTCAATACGTAATAGTGTTTTAATTGTTAACTATTTCATTTCGGCACTTCGAGGTTTTTCCGCGATAGACTTATGCGGCCAGAGTAAACATCGTCGACTGTGCTATCCTCTGCAAAGTTATGAATGTTGGAATCCTCTAACATGTCACCTTTGGACCAAAAATTCTCGGGAAGCCCGTAGGATGGAAGTTTTGTAAGGCGCACCCAATGGCACACTCGATTGAAGGCCTTCGCCATGTCCGAACTAACTGCCAGGCCCTCTCTCTTGCTTTCGATAGCCATAGCCCACCGACTATGGCGGAAGCCATATTGATGGTCATTTAACAATGAATCCTCTAGATAAACAGAGAGCTGGCTCTTTTTCTTAAATACATCATAATTTCAGAATATACTTGTAATAAATCTGTAGAAGAGTCGTTTCTGTACATTGAAAATATCGTTACTATAGACACATGTTTATGTAACCGGTTATATTTTTTAAATACCATATTTTTATGTATATATTTACTATAAATGCAAGGAATAAAAAAAATATTGGTACAATATACCTTTTTTAACTATAGGTCTGTGATATGAAAAGTACCACACAAATGTCATACAAGATACATCGAAATTTCTGGTGAAAGTTAAATCAATACAGGTATTATATCAATACAGGTATTATTTAAAATAAATTGAACCGAAGTCGGATGATGAGCGTTTTTGTGCATTAAAATCTCCAATTATCATAACAGGTGTAGTAAAATAAGCTCAAAATCGGGTATAATTTTAGCGATGTTCTTGGAATGTTTTAATAACGATGGTAACACAAAAAAAAATTCTGCTAATGTTGTACCCGGTTGAATATACACACACCCGAGTACTAATTTAAAGATGCCATTGGCCTTTACGCTTACTAGACCCTAATATCATGTTTGGTTTTTGCTTATTTCGTTTTCAAATTAATTTCCGACATCAATTCCCACGTCAATGCTAACTCTATTACAATCGCTGAAGCTGTTGTTGCGATATATGGTGACTCCACCGGCTTTGTGACTTGATGATGATGATACCGCTGCAGTTTAATTCTTATATTGAAATTACAATAATTAGGAACACCATCGAATTTAACAGCGTACGTTTAGTTAAATATATGTAAATACATTGTACTACAAAAATAATGTTATGTCATCAGTTCTAAACCAAATTCTGTGAAATTTTATTTAAAATAAGTCATAATATGGCATTTCACATTTCATTCATGATATAAACAATGTAATAGAACCCGGCCGGTATGTCTGTTTGTCTGTGCGTTTGTTCACGCTAGTCTCAGAAACGGCTATACCGATTACCGACCTTGTATACAGAGTGGAAGCGTCTGCGCTCCTTTTACGGTTGCAGCATATAGGGTAAAATATTTCAAGCCCATACCTAATCAACATTCCTCATCAGTTCAAACGTAGGTTTTTTTTTTTAATTTTACGATGTTTATCCATATTGTATTACGTGTGACGCAGTTAGGAATATATATCAATAACGTAAACAACAACTACTACAAAAATACTACTAAACCTAAACAATGTTCAACTAACAACAGCGCCAATACCTACGACTCGATTTCGTGACGACTCGATTTCGTGTTTGAATGAGAAAGAGACTGTTTGTGTCTCTGTGTCTCATTCTTAACAAATGGCGTGTTATTATTTAAAAAATCGTCTGTTGTTATAGTTTGAAAAAATCACATTTTCATTTTTGGCATAATCTCATTTGATTTAATTGTATTAGGTTTATATAGAGTGGAGTTATAGTCTCTCTCTTCTCTGCATCTCCACGTATTCGTTCGTCGCTTAAAGATGTTTTTTTTTTTATTACCTTCTTTTAATATATCAAGATAAGACTATCTTCTTAGTATTTCATAGGTGTATTATGTGACGTTATCTCAATTTATTAGGGGAAAGAATTAATTACTCTTACGTAATTCAATAAAGTCAATTCAAGTTTGTAGTATTCAGTCTTAAACTATTAATACTCGTTTAAAGTTTAATAAAATCGGCAGAAAGTGGGGAACGGAGTATTTTAACACTATGTTCCCTCTGCTTACCCTGCTGTGTGCGGAATACAGTGTGCGGTGAAGCTGACGTTTCTTATATTAGTATAGATTCAAATATATATTCGTCGTTTACATCAAAAGCTAGTCGTGGCGCAGAGGCACAAGGATTTGCCGGATACTTTGGATTGAAATAAAAATAATAATAAAAATATAAAAAAATATTTTATAATATTCCTTTATTTTTTAATATGATAATACAATAACATATTAATTTTTATAAATTTCAACAAATACTTTAAATTTCAGATACAAAATAGCTTACTTTACTTTTAATTCAGCTGAAAATAAATTATATAAATACTGTTTATATAAATCTTTTTCCACTTTGTAGACTATTTTAGAATTTGCACCATTTGTTGTAAAATTATTTGTGTTCACACCACGTTGTTCTCCTAAAAAAACAAGAAACAGATATTAAAAAAAAAGCCAGATAGGCCAGACGTGGCGCGGGGACACAAGAGTGCGGATGTAAACGCGACCGGTTGTAGGTTCTATTCCCACTCGAAGAAATAAAGTATTTAATATTTTCTTTTTTTCGATCTGGTAACGAGGCAAAACATAGCGTTGAGTTCCACCACTCAACACGCAATGTCTCCAGAATGGGGCGAAAGTTGGGAACGGATGTAGCTTTATGGGAACGGAGGGTTGCCTCTGCCCGCCCTGCTGTGTGTGAGATACAGCGAGTCAGTACTCAGTAAAGCAAAAGGCAGCGTAATTGAGTTCTGCTACTAACCGCTAAAAACTACATCCTTTCTTTCTTCTTATATCTTGTTATTTGCAGGAAGAAGCGTGAAGAGATTTTTTTTGTCAAGAATAATTTTAGACATCAAGATGTTACCTTGTGTTAAAATACTTTATTCCTCACTTTGCGTCCAATTTTCAAGACATTGCGTGTTGAGAGACGGAACTCAACGCTGGGAAAATTATCAGTGGCAAAATATAATTAAGAATAAATATAAGTAAAAACATATGTGGAAAGTATTTTTTTAGCTTTATGGCTATTTCACGGTATGGATGGATTAATAAAATTAGAAAGAGAAAACACGGCGTTGATTTCCGCCATTCGTGCACAATTTCTAGGGTGGAGGAATATAAAATTGATATGAATACGTAGTCGTTTATTCAGTTCTTTTAAAAGCTTAAGGTACATTACTATTGGTATTCTCCCGCTGATAAGACAAATTGCGACGTTAAGTTCCACAACTCGATACTCAGTGTCTAAACTACGAGTAGATGTTACACAAAACTCACCACACAATATAATATTATTTCTAGAATTGCGTAAATCTGTAACAATGGAATCTCCAGTCAAAGCTATGGCCATAGCAGATGGATCTAACAAACACCAATAGTCAGTGGAGTCCCTTAAAGACACTGTTTCATATATATTTAGAGATTTCATTATATTTGTGTCTATTGCTCCTAAGACATCCTTTCTCCATGCCTGTAATATAAAATAAAAGTTGTATTAAATTTTTTTGATGACTTTTATTCTAAAATTATATAGAGCTGGAAAGGTGGTTTGGTTCATTGTTCTAAATGGCAGGTACTACTGGTATCGAATTGAAAAAATATTTGTTGTTGTAATAATAGAAGAACGTAGATCTCATTACTTCTGACCTTGCTAATTTTTTGGTAGGTCAGTAACTGTGAGAACGGTATTATAGTAGTTTTGTCAGAATCACTCTCTTCTACTACAATACGGTAGGATTCGACGTCCATCGCTGCATTGAATTCTGGTTGCTTGAAATCTTCCCCTATAAAATAAATAATTTAAATTAAATTGAAATATAATATACCTTAAGCTAATTATTTTAAGAACAAAAAAATTGAGGCCATCGTGGGTGTGAGTCCGATCCCCACTCGGAGCAATGAATTATTATTAATATTTTCATTTCTTCGCCACCAAAGCAAAAACCCGGCGTTGAGCTTCGCCACTCAACATGTAATGCCTCAAAAAATTAGGCGGAAAGTGGGGAACAGCGTATCTTAACACTATCTTCTATCTGCTTAATCTGCTGTGCGAGATACAGAGTGAACCTGATTTTTAAATTTAAATATACTATGTGTTTTAGCAAGGTAAACAGAGAGCAATTAGTGTTAAAACACTTCGTTCTTGGCTTTCCGCAGAAATTCAAGACCAAGCGGTGTAAGGTTTCGCTACTGACAATGAAACGCAATGCTTTCAGTAACGGAACAAAACGCTGCGTCTTGTAAAAACTTTAAAAAACCAGACAGGATATACGAAAATAATTTAACTATGAGTTTATTCTACTGGGGAGCTGTTTTACGCACGTATCACGAGTACGGTTCGTCTCTCTCTAAGTGCGGCAAAATAACATAGTAATATTTCTTATAAAAAAAATAAAAATACGCTTAGGTAATTTTTTATGAATCAAATATAAAAAAGGAGCTTCATGTTATTTCTCTCCTAATAAGATAGGTAGAGGTAACCCATAAAACACTCCGTTACCCAATATCCCAAGAATATCCAGAATTAATTTAGAGATTTGCGTGTTCAGTGGCTGAACGCAATGCTGCGCTTTGTTTTGTTACCGGATTAAGAAAATTAAAAAAAATCATTCCCCTGAGTGGGAATCAAACCACAACCAACGTGCCTACTGTCAGACGTTTCACCTCAATTGTCGAATCAAGCATATATTTAAAGAAAAATAAATTACCGTAAATATTTCCAGCTGCTATAAACAAATGTGATAGTCTACTCAGAAAATTTGGATCCAATCTTATTGCCATAGCAATGTTTGTGAGGGAACCCAGTGTGACTATTATAAGATTATCTGTAAACAAAAATGTCAATTATTAAATATTTTTTATTATATATAAATATTTATAATATTAGGTCCTTATATATAAAATTGGCGTTTGGTATGGGAGGAACAAAAAGTTGTATATTTTTTTAAATATATAGCATCGCGCTGTGTTGCTAGCGGTGTAGTCAAAGAGAACGGAGCACTAAGCACTACAGTCTCTTCTTATCTTCGCTGCCGTATGACAGCGTCTGTATTAACACCGCAGTACGTCTTTCCGCATCCATCTCGTATCTTCCATCTCTATTGAACGTACTTCCCAAATATACCACTTCATTCAATTGTTCTAATATCTTCCCCTGATCTTGCATTTCCTCTTTTCATTTCTTTCAAATACCAGAACCTTTGTCTTATTCGCAAGTCAATACCATTATTTTCACACCCTTCTTTCAGAGTGGTGATTAATTCCTGCAAATCGCATTCTGATGATGCATTGATGCAATTTACATTCAAGCTATAGCATAAGATATAAGACATTAAAGCTATACAAAATTCCAGCCGTCGCTTGCACCTCGAGAGAGCGCACTATTAGGGCGTCCCCCCTTAGGCGACGTGTCTCAGTACGTCCCCGCTGGTGTGTCAAGTGGCGACGAGTGTGGTGTTAGGGACCGCCATCCAGCACGCCATATCCAGAACGGCAGAAGATGGTGGACGGAGCAGCAACGCGGGACGGCCGTGTCAACACACTATGCGGGTGAACGTGATTGATTGATTTAAAACTTATTCTACGTGACAGTAAAGTGTCCCGACACTTGTATGTATATTTGATATGTTGTGTCACAAGGTACATCCAATAGGATTCTCATTTGAAAGTAAATTGAAAATTAACGTGCTGTAGCAAATATTATTTTTCATTTACATTCTGCCCTATCAAAATCTCAAATGATGACGTACATCATTTTGTCCGCGAAAGTGTTAAAAAAATTTAGAATTCCTAACTCTTTAGTTAGGGAATTCTAAATTTTTTAGTCCTCGTCGGCCGATATGACAATACGCCAATTTCATATGTAAGGACCTTATATTATTTTGGGTAGAGGAAACCGTTAAGAATCTTAGTTCAGCAGTTTCAATTGTTAAATAGTACTAGCAAACACCGTATAGAATGTTATATAACTTTTTATTTTAATAAATTAAACGATTATTTTTTTAAAATTTACATAATTACACATCAAGCAAATAATGACACTTTGAATTGTTAATTTCGATTAACTTATTCTGGCTCAATAAACTTTATTTAGGTATTTTATATTGGTAACATTAAAAGTAATTCAGTTGTCTGTAACTATGAAAGATATGTAGAATACTAGGTAAAAGTAAGTAATTTCGAAACCATAAGTAAAATAAATAGGTCAGCTTCACGCTGTATCCCGCATACAGCAGGTTAGGCAGAGGGAACCTAATGTTAAGACACTTCGTTCGCCACTTTCTGCCGAATTCTGGAGGCATTGCATGTGGAGTGGCAGAACTCAACGCCGCGCTTTGCCTCGACACCAGAGCTAAGAAATGGAAATATAAATTTAAGTAAATATTTCATATCCTCGAGTGGGGATCGAACCCACAACCAGCCAGTTTTACAGTCACAAGTGGTTTCGAGGCCAGTCGTGGCACAGCGGCATAAGTGGGGGGGAAACCATAAGTGACTTCATATTATAAATGGAACAAGCGGATTGTTTTGTTAAACCCATATTCCATCCATTACTAGAACACTACGCAATATTATGAATGATGGTGATCTAAATAATAAATAGTCCCCGCGACCTGGATTGAAACTGCACCCATCTGGTTAACAGTCAGACAATTTGTCACTGCGCCACGATGGCTTAATTTTTTTTTAGCTTCACGCTGTATCCCGCATGAAGCAGGATAGGCAGAGGGACCTGGAAACCTAGTCTTAAGACACTTCCGTTAACACTTTCCGCTGAATTCTCGAGGCTTTATATATTCATATGAATATTTTCATTTCTTAACTCTAGTAATGAGGCCAAGCGCGATGTTGAGGTCCGCCACTCAACACACAATGCCTCGAGAATTCGGCAGAAAGTGGGGGACGGAAGTATCTTAATGGGAACGGAATGTCATAACACTAGGTTCCCTCAGCTTACCCTGCTGTATGCGGGATATAACGTGAAGCTAAAAAAAGGAAAGAATTTATAAATACAATTTTATTAATATATATTTAGTAAATATATAAAAATAATAATAATATAAATATATATTTCTATATATTTCGTATAATATATACAAATCTATAAGTCTATAAGTATATAAAGATAATATCTAGGTTAGGGAATGTGTGTGACTAAGAAAGGATTTTACTAAATACGTACAGACAGTGGAAAAAATATATTACCTTCATACTTTTTAGACAGTTCAATAAGAGCGAACACAGCGTGTTCTTTTTGGGCAGGAATTGGTAAAATATCATCTTTCACAATATCTCCAATGCCATCGTAACCGAAATAATAATCTGACGTGTAGTTACTTACTAAGGATCTTTGACAACCTCTGTATATGGGAACCTGAGGGAAGATAAATAAAATTATTTATTATATTATATTATTTTATATACATATAAGAAAATCGTAACTATTCGGTGTCTGTTCATGGAATATATATGAGAAAATCTAATGGTCTACATTAAACACACACACACATGTATGTTTAGTTTTTTAATGCTAATTTTGATTTTTTTTGTTATTGACATTTTTTGTTTATGACAAAATATATTTCAAATGTAAAGTTTTCAAATTTATTATTTCAATGATATTTTATTTCACACAATCTTAAAAGAAATGTCCGAGGATTTTGGTAAAAACTGGCCGTAAAAAGCCTATTTTAAAATTTTATAGTTAATTTTTAATAAATTGTAAATTCAGTTTTATCAAGTTCCTATCAAGATTTGTAAGAGCTAAGTTTGTAGTAAGTTGTCCAGTTATGTTTAAAGTCACTTAAACTATTAAAAATTAAAAATTAAATTAGCTTCACGCTGTATCCCGCACACAGCAGGGTAGGCAGAGGGAACCTAGTGTTAAGACACTCCGTTCCCCACTTTCTGCCGAATTCTGGAGGCATTGCGTGTTGAGTG